>JAODAL010032888.1:0-46302 GCA_025379985.1 Phyllomedusa bahiana
ACTTTCTGCCCACAAATTCTACATATACCCATATTCGGCTCCTCCGTGTCTCCCAAAGACTGCCACACCCGCCGAGTAGCTGATTCTACCACCAACCCTCCGCACGGGAGTGACTACTACCGCCGCTGTCTGCTGAGCCCCTGTGCCGCTACTTTCTTGGACCTGCGAAGCGGTTTTTCTACCCCGTGGCCACTTGCTCCTGCCCCTCACACTGCGCTACCCCTGCTGACTCAGGGGCCACACCAACCCACTTGCTGGTTTGCACCGCTGCCTGACGCGCAAGCTGACGCCCCCCTTTTCCTGACGATGAGAAGCCCTTGCTTCACCCGGCTCCCAAGTGCGGTGGGGGCACATCATCATCGATTTGTGTTTCATCGTCACTGCTGTCCTCATCACCGGTCTTGGTATGCAGAGGCTGACCCCTCACAACATGACCTCCCATGCCACTCTCCACATCTATGCTTTGCCACCTACTGCAAGAAGTAGGGGATATTGGCCCCATTTCTTCGATGCCAAGTAGCTGCTAACTGTCCTCCTCCTCCTCGCTGTATAGTGGCACTGAGCCCAGACCACATAGTAGATCTCTGCCGGGGGAAACCCGGGATGGGACAGAGGCGGTTGAGGAGAGGTGAGGGCCGCTGACCCGCCCCCGGGGCCATGCCAACTAAGGTTGTTTTCTGAGTTCCTCCCGGGACTCTTGGCTGGGTTGTCAGATGTCATCTGGGAGGAAGTGGATAACCTAGTCACCAATCAAGAACCCTTGGGTTGCTGGTTAGCACACCGCCGGCTAGATGACAGGGGCAGTTGTGGCCTCACCGAGGGGACCCCTGCTGCGACGTCCCCTTCCCTTTTGCTGCGACCTGGCCTGCTCCAGGAATGTTTTTTTGCCACTGCCACTCCCCGCAGGTAAAAGAGCCGCCACCATCTCTGTCTGACATACTGTTTGTTCTAAAATGTACAGAAAACTGTTTGATGAGATATCTGTATATGATAAAATACAACCCGATTTGACTCCAAATGAACCCAGTAACAAGCTTGGTAACCTTGGATATAAATTGTGCTCCAAAAATGGGCGGGAAAAATTTACTTGTATGTGCCGTTTAAAAAACACTGTGTATTTACGGGAATATAAAACCCACAAACAGGCTTAATTAACCTTCGGACATGAATTAGCAAACAGCAAAATATCTTTTTTTGGGCGGTGAAAAAGAACGTTTCTTTTACTAAGTACAACTGCAGAAAAATACTTAGTTAACTCTTGGATGTAAATTGTGCAAAAGAAATATGCTGCCAACAATTACCAGCTTTGTAGCGTGTTAAAACTGCGTGTATTTTATGGAACACAACAACAGAAAAACTTGTAATTAACCTTCTGATATGAATTATGCTACAGCCAAAATTTTCCCTTCTTTTGGGGGTGAAAAGGAACGTTTCTTTAGTGACCACAACTGCAGAACAACCCTTAATTAACCCCTGGATCTAAATTGCGCACGATAAACGAGCGACCAAAATTTAAGTGGTTTTTGGATTGTAAAAACACTGTTTCTTTAACTATATACAACAGGAACAGGCTTAGATAACCCTTGGATAGTCAATGTGCTCAAGTACTGAGCAGATAGCATTAAAATGTACATGTAGCTGCATTGGATGCACACTGGACTTCAGTTCTAATACCCCACAAAATCAGAATTAAGAACGTAAGAGAAGCAGTCTCTGAGACAACCTGTTTACACCCTCCAAAAATCGCTGTATAAAAGTGTGTTCTTTAGTAGGAGATATCACAAGCAGCAGCAGCGGCGGCGGCAGCACCTTCCCTACACAGTACAGTGAGAGTGGTATGGGCTGCTGGACTTATATAGTGCGGTGACGTCACAGAATCCCGCCGGTCTCTGATTGGCTTCATCTCTGCACATGTCATGTAGGCTGCGCCTTTCTTCCTCCCAGGCTTCTTTTCCCCATGTAACGCCATGTGCTCGCAGCCATTTAATCAATCAAAAACACGCTTCGGTCCCGCGAATCACCCCAAACTTCGACTTCGTTCAGAATCAAAGTTTTCCTGAAATTCTAAACGAATTCCACTTCGTTAGAATCAATTCGCCCATCTCTAAATGTGCCATTTATTAAACTTGTGTTTTCTTATGTAACAGAAGTTTTTGGTCCTCCGCTGCTACTTTATGGTTGTGTCCATGCTTTATGTATTTGCTGTTCATCCTTTAAACATAACATAGCTTCATGATTTCAAGTTAATGTCTTCGTTGATGCTTTTTGGTGAAAGACAAATTGTTTGCTTTATTTTAACTCCTTATCAACATTTGAGGTGTTAAAGGGAACCTGTTATATAGGTAATACCACCCTTGCTGAGAACAAGATGCTGTACTTTTAGAGCATTTAATGCTCAAATCTGGCAGTTTTCAGCCAGAAAAGAGTCCGCGTATTCATGAAAAGAGTCTGTTTAATTCATGACCCACCCACCTGAGGCTAGCCTCATCCACCCCACAACTGATTAAACTATTACTTTGAATAGGTGACCACCAAAAGAACAAAAACAACCTATCCAAAACCATTATTACAAAATGTATTGAAAAATAATATAAAAAATATATAATATAAGCACACATTACACAAACAATATACAGCTAAAAAGGTGACATGCTATAGAACACTGAACTATCCTTCAGGAAACCACATGCTATTTCATAATAAGACATATAAGAATGCCATAGAAAGTACATATGTAGAGTCACAGTAATTACACTAAAAGCATATAGTCCCGGAGATAGCACTAAACAGCCCCTTTGAATAGGTAGAAACATGTGAATAACTGTCAGGTGGGTGGGGCTAGTAAATAATGGGGAATGTATTTCAGACACGAAATACGTGGCACACTTTGTGACACGTATTTGTAATGTATTTCAGGACGGATTTTGCGTTGGAAATACACTCACCGGCCACTTTATTAGGTACACCTGTCCAACTGCTCGTTAACACTTAATTTCTAATCAGCCAATCACATGGCGGCAACTCAGTGCATTTAGGCATGTAGACATGGTCAAGACAATCTCCTGCAGTTCAAACCGAGCATCAGTATGGGGAAGAAAGGTGATTTGAGTGCCTTTGAACGTGGCATGGTTGTTGGTGACAGAAGGACTGGTCTGAGTATTTCAGAAACTGCAGATCTCCTGGGATTTTCACGCACAACCATCTATAGGGTTTACAGAGAATGGTCCGAAAAAGAAAAAACATCCAGTGAGCGGCAGTCCTGTGGGCGGAAATGCCTTGTTGATGCCAGAGGTCAAAGGAGAATGGGCAGACTGGGTTTGAGCTGATAGAAAGGCAACAGTGACTCAAATAGCCACCCGTTTACAACCAAGGTAGGCAGAAGAGCATCTCTGAACGCACAGTACGGCGAACTTTGAGGCAGATGGGCTACAGCAGCAGAAGACCACACCGGGTGCCACTCCTTTTAGCTAAGAACAGGAAACTAAGGCTCCAATTTGCCCAAGCTCATCGAAATTGGACAGTAGAAGATTGGAAAAAACGTTTCCTGGTCTGATGATCTCGATTTCTGCTGCGACATTCGGTTGGTAGGGTCAAAATTTTGGCGTCAACAACATGAAAGCATGGATCCATCCTGCCTTGTATCAACGGTTCAGGCTGGTGGTGGTGGGTCATGGTGTGGGGAATATTTTCTTGGCACTCCTTTGGGCCCCTTGGTACCAATTGAGCAATCGTTGCAACACCTTGTGGAATCTATGCCAAAAAATTGATGGCAGTTCTGAAGGCAAAAGGGGGTCCAACCCGTTACTAGCATGGTGTACCTAATAAAGTGGCCGGTGAGTGTACATTGCCCATAGTATGAAGAATAAAATGGATTGCTCATTTAAATTAAGTACTTAATAAACACATATATCCAAGTGATCTAACAATTAAATCAATGTCTTAGTAAATTGTATCCAATAACATTAATGCCACGATCTATATTAGCTCCTACGAAAAAATGCTCCACGATAAAATGTATTCCAAAGTCCCCTGAAAAGTACACTAAAATTTAACATCAAATAAGCCACTGCTGATGTTGGCCAGATGTTTTCTTCAACATTTTGCATACCAACAATTTAAGATGTATTTGGGCTGCTTTCAACTTTAATGCAATTCAGTATATACAACAAAAGGGAACATAGCTATCCTGCTTGGAGAAACCACATGTCCCAGCCAGACCTGTGCTGTGCTGGCTCTTGCTGTACATACAAAATAGAATAAAAGGTGAAAGAAGAACAAATACATCTTCATTTTTTATTTGAAAAAAGGACCAAAATTAACATCTGTACAACATCAGCATTAGCGTCTTCAATTTAAAATTAGTTGACATCTCTCCCCTTTTTTAAGACCTTTTCTAGCTGATATTTCTTTCTTTTGAGATCTTATATATTTTTGCTTTCATTTTAAATGACCAACTTTTTCTATACATTGCAATGGATTTTATTCAACTTTGATTTTTCACTTTATTCATTCATTTGAAAGACAACTCTTTCTGCTATTCACTAACATGTTAAAAGGGGTTTTGCCATGACGTGCCTTATCTGCTAAGAAGCAAATGTAAACAAGCCACGGAGCTGAGAGAGAGAGAGAGAGACAGACAGCCAGCCAGAGCACAGAGCTGTATAAGGGATTGTGTGAAATGTTCACTCAAATAATCAAACTACAACTTGTGGATTCTGCATACAAAAGACAACAGCTTTCTCCACAGCAGCTTGAAAGCTTCTTCATGTTCTCTGTCATCAGATAAAGCACGGATCTACTCAGATAATCACACTACAACTAGTGGCTTCTGTATACAAAAAACAACATATTTCTACCCGGTGCCTTGAAAGGTTCTGCAGCTCAGTCTCATCAGATAAGAAGCTTTCTCTGCGCAAGCCCCGCCAGCAGCTCTTGTCAGGTCGTATCTAATAGAAGCTTTGAAGTAACTAAGGGCAGGTAAGGCAGCCTGTAGCTCTCTCAGGCTGCAATTTTTGTAATCACATATATTTAGAAAAGTGATTAAATACCCATTTTGGAGGATCCCACGTCAACATTACATCGTGGCAAAACCCCTTTCATGATTTTTCGCTGATTTCCAGCCTGTCTCGAATCATAATACATATTAGGCGCATTCTTTCTGCGCCTAAGTTCCGCACTGCGCCTCACACACAGGCGAGGCGCAGGGAACTTTACACCGCATGTATGAGCGCACTTCAGGCTCCAACATAAATGAGGTGCGGCTTTCACTAAAAATAACGTGAGCACGGGTGCTCCGACGCGCCGATCTTCATACATGTCGCTCTTAGATTGTAAGTTAATATTCATTCCTTCAAATGTAGGTCAGTGGGGCATAAGGTCAAGCTTTTATAATGTTTAAAGTTTATAATGTATAAACTTTTTAACAACATTTTTTCATTTTAATTTTTACATATTTCACTTTTCCTATATTAAATTAAACGAATTTTAATCAGATATTTTGATCACTGTTGAAAGTTGATTTCCCTGCTCTCAGCCTATATTCTAAATAAGACAGTAGCTCACTCCCAAGGTTTCGCTGGGACTTGAGGTTCACAAAGTAAGATCACTACGATTACATTTATTTTAAAGGGGTTTTACCACAAAGGCATTTCATCCCTGGTTTGTCCTGCTTCATCTTTCAGTGTGTTCAAAAGAGGGGGTGTATGAATTGTTTGAACACAGCAGGCTTGACATCACCATGCCTTTTCCCACAGTGTGCTCACTCTAGTTAAACAAAAGTCTGTTTATGTAAAGAATTCTAAGTAGCTACAATGTAGTTGAATGGTTACCACTTCTGCCTTTCAGCATAAGGGTATTAGCTTCAAATCCCTGCAGGAATCAAATGTGGATTTTTTTCTGGAGTATAATGACAGCACCTGGGGTTGAACACTTGTTCAGCAGGAAGTGTGTGATTACTAGGCAGGAAATAGACTGCTAGTAGCTGCCTGAAAGGAGAGGTAATTTCCGGACATGTGTGGCCTGGACTGAGGAGATCTCAGTCACTGGTCGTGTCCCCTGGTAATGAGCTGTACACTATGGATCACTAGGGTAGCAGCTGAAGCAAAAATGGTATAGAATTTTTAATAATGATGAATGCTTAAAATGTTTACCTTTTAATTCACAAGCTTCCCACAACAATTTTAGCTTGTGTTAAAACCCCTTTAACTAAGATACTATTCTAATAACTTTCATTTTATTTCTAGCCTGCTGTGATGTCACTGATTTTACTACCATAACTCTGTAAATACCTGATTGAGAACAAGATTTAACATAGATAATGTATTGGTTTTATAATTTCATATTATATGATATGAATTTTATATTGTATAATTTTATAGTAATTGTATATTATTTAGCTTTATAATATTTGTATGTTAATTAATTTTATATTGTATAATTTTATATAGTTTTACAATTATCATAAGTCAGTTTCATTACTTTAGTGGTAGTTAGAATAGAATGGATTTTTTTGCCTATTGGCAATAACAGTTGTCTATGACAAGTTTACTTTCAGTCTTGCCACTTTGAAATCGGCATGGATGTGTACGACACTTTTGCGCCACATTCCATTGAGCCATATTCATAAATGTGTCTAATTTTATTAATGTGACACAGCACACCCCCTAGGAATTGGCACAGACAAAAGTGTTGAGGATGTCGAACTTGCGTCTGTTTTTGGTGCACGACCTTTCATACATACTGGACAGGACCAACAACACCTTTTTTGGTGGATATCATGCCAATAAACTCCCCCCAGTGTATTTTTTGCTTGCATCATGCTGTATATAAGGAAATCTCTTGGAGCTGCCTACAGCTTCTCCTGCTACTAGCCACTCTTAATAGAGTTGTCCTGACCGTGCCTGCTCGGGTTTTCTGTCCTAAAGATAAAGTGGAAGATGAGCTTTTGACCAGGATCATGGCATTGTATTCAGATTTCTGTGTTTCCAGTCTGAACACTGCTTTGTAAGTTCTGCTAATTATGCTTGACAGTTTCCCTACCATACCTATCTGCTGCTGCTGGCCTTGTGCTGAATTGTGAATTAGACAAGGTGTGATTGACAGCAGTCTTCACCACTCGCGCTGTGTTCTGGATGAAGGGGGTTGGTTCAATCCAACTATGGACTGGGTCCCTGACTTCCTATTTAAGATCCCTCCTGACTGGAATTCTTTGCTGGTGATAGCCTTGGCTTGAGCTAGTGCACGTTTGTATACCTTTTGCTTTCCTTGGATTTCTGACCTTTCGCCTGCCTATTGACTTTAATTTTCTGCTTATTGTTTTGGTACTGTTTTTCTTCCTGGTTAAGACCCACTCCTGCTGACTATTCTGCTGTTGTGTTTGGCTGTTTTGTCTGTTTGGTGTTTGCATTTACTCAGCTTAGGGAACACTGCCCAGTTGTCGCCGACCGCTTACGGTCGGTTGGCAAGCAGGCAGGGACAGCCTTGAGGGACTTAGCGCTAGGGCGCACTGTCTGTCTGTCCATGTATATCTGGGGTCCAGTACAAGGGGTTTTATGTGTATTTCAGTTAAGGATGTCTGAATAACTAGCCTGTATAGTCATTGAACATCCAAACAACAGATTAAATTATGAATATGCTATGCCTATACAGTGGTCCCTCAATGTATAATGAGCTCAGGTTAGAATATTTTAAATACATACTGGTCTGTCCTGGGATATTATACCTTGAAA
Organism: Phyllomedusa bahiana; assembly: GCA_025379985.1. Lineage (NCBI taxonomy): Eukaryota > Metazoa > Chordata > Amphibia > Anura > Hylidae > Phyllomedusa > Phyllomedusa bahiana. The sequence continues at coordinate 7,728 of JAODAL010032888.1, forward strand.
CCACATTTAAATGACAATGCCACAGTCACTGATTCAATTACAATGATAACAACTGAAACAGACAGAGAAGCAAACTCCTGTCTTTTCAATAAGACACAACAGGAAGTAGTCAGGCCACTACTGCTAGAGAACAAAGGCGGGCTGTAACTTAGGAAACCATCTGTAAACAAGCAGGAAAGAAAAACTATTCTATCTTTGAAGTGAAGAAAAATCAGAACAGAAATGTATCTGAAAATAATGTGTAATTATCTTTGTCTACTGGTATAAAGATAATCAATGAGATGGAAATATCCCTTTAAAGTATATTTAATGGCTGCTATATACACTACAAAAAAAACTGAGGATAAAAAAATAATTTTTTATGTAAAGAGAGTCTGTCAGCTACTTTATTCTGCCCCAACAATAGGCAGCATGAAATAGCTGAAGGTTACCCAATCCTAACCCTGTGTTTTATCCCAAAACGCTGCGGCGGTCCCTCGTAAACACACAGTGATGTTGGGCTGGGTACGGATGAAGCGCTTTCCCCGGGAGAGATGAGTCCGATGTGAAGCTTCTCCCCGCCCACTCAGTTTAACTGACAGTTCTCTCTCTATAGACAAACATGGGAGAGAGCTGTCAGTCAAGCCCCGGCTGCAAGGAGAAACGGCTATGCCCGGTCCGATGTGAGGCTTCTCACCACCCCCGGGACAACTTCACTGGGTGTTTTACCCGGGAGCGCCGCAGCAATTCAGCGTAAAATACACAGGGTTAGGATTGAGCAACCTGCAGCTATTTCATGCTGCTTGTCGTTCGGGCAGCATAAAGTAGCAGATAATTTTAACCCCTTACCAACATATAATGTATAGTGGGCAGGTGTTTGCTGCTTATTGCAGATGACACCTGCCTGTTACAGCGCAGGATGGGGATAGCAACATCCCACACTGTTTAACCCCTTAGATGACTCGGCAAAGAGGCTGCGGTGTCTATATCAATGAGAAATGGTGCCATGCACTGTTCCTCCCTCTGATTGGGGTGTCTGTGGCAAAATCTCGGTCTCCCAATCAGCTAACATTGCAGCTGAAAGCATTGTGAAGTCTTCCATCGCTGCCATGTTTTCTGTTTTCTGTTTTACTACTTCTTGCTCCGGGCAGGTAGTGGTAAAACCACCATCTTTGAACACCCTAATACATTGTATTACAATGCATTGGGCTGTATAAATGTTCACACCCCTTAGTGGTGAAGTGCCCTAAAGGGGACTTGAAGTTAAAGTAAAGAACAATATATATTTTAAATTGTAAAAAAAAAAAATATTAAAAGTTAAAATCACCTCCGTTTTCTATTTTACAATAATTTTTTTTTTTAAAGTTACACATATTTGATATCGTCATGTCCAAAAAAGTCTGATCTATTAAAATTGGAATAAATGTAATCAAAAAAGTTGCATGCTTTCCAAACTGGTAGCAATAAAATGTACACTTTAGCCCACAAAAAGGCACCCTCACTCAAGTCCGTAGGTGTTATTACAAAAAAGTTATTGGTTGCAGAAAATGCCGCTGCCGTGCAAATTTAGAAAATATTTTCTATGGTATCAAAACCTAAAGAAAACCATACATGTTTGGTATTGTCAGATCAACCTGTAGAATGCAGATAACATACCATTTTTACCGAAAATTGAACGCTGTAAAAGCAAAACACCTGCAACCATGGCACAAGTACATTTTTTTTACATTTTGCCCCACTTAGAATTTTTTTTACGGTTTCCCAGTAAATTCTGTTGTATGACAAATGACAACCATTAGAAAGTATATCTTTTCCTACAAAATAAAAGCCCTCATATGTCTATGTAGATGAAAAAATAAAAAAGTTAGGGCACTGGGAAGGTAGAGAGGGAAAAACTAATGTGAAAAGTTTAAAGTTTCCAAAATTCATTTTAACAGTATAGAACCTAATTGAAATATTTTAATTAAAATTTAAGGTCCTTATTTTAATATGTTTGAAAAATAAAGTGATTACTTGCAAACGCTATCGCTTATATTGTCTTCTTATAAAATTATAACCTCATACGTGTGTAGCTTATTTGGAGATCTCAAATATACAGTAGTGTTTAATGAATCAAAGCTTTGAGCTTTAATTTCATTTATGATTTTCACACTCAGAGGAAAACTTATTTTTCAATGGAAATTTATTAAATCATTCTCTGTAATTGACTTGTTGACCTCCTGGAAATTCATCAGGTTAGAGAAAATGAGTAAGAGCTCTGTACAAATGAGGTTTTCTCAAATTTCTAACTAATCATAGGAAGTTTGCCAAACAGAATCTTCAGTTGAAAATTAAAGCAATAGCAGATAGGAAAGTATATTTGTTAAAGCAATGTTCAATAAATGTGATATCTTGTATGTTTCTTTTAAATTAAATTAGAGTAATTGTTTTTTTCTTTTTAAACAGACTGACATTATAATTGTATTCCATAGTTACTAAGCAGTTAATTGTGGAGACTTTGAGTATCTGGAATAAACTGTGCCAAAAAAGTCACAAATTATGCTGTGCATTACATTTGTGCAAAATTGAGACTTTCATTGATCAATGATTTTAGAAAATAGAAGGAAGTTAGGGGGACATGTATGATCGTCGTTTTCGCCGGTTTTCTGGCGTATAATGTGCCGGCTCCGCGGTTGGACGCACCTCCCCTATGTGTTAGGTGCATTAGGTGAAAGCTTTGCTAATTTCTAATGCGCCTAAGATGAAGGGGCGTGCTGTGGGCGTTTTGGGGCGGGATGCATTACATTCGAAAACACCGACGCATGTATGAATACGGGTTGGCAAAGTGAGGCGCATTAAAGCTCTGACAGGCAGACCAATTTCAATGTGGTCTGTCTGTCGGAGGCATCGAAGTTTGCCCCAGATGTATGAGCGCACTTTGGCGCCGTTATATATCAGGCGCAGTTTTCAAGGAAAAAACGTGAAAACACGCGCCGATCTTTATACATGTCCCCCTTAGTGTGGGCTAAGGAATGAGTGTAGTCTCAAAGTTTTAGATTTATTTATTAAATGGAAAACAAGAGTATGCCGCACATTTTGCACAGACATTTTCTTACTCATAGACAGCATAGATTAAATCTTATGCCTTTTAACAATCTAAAGTGTACCAAATTTAACGAGAAGCTTGAGACTTAATACATTTGGTTCAAGTCACCTCTCCTTTGTTCCTGTTTAGGTTGGCCTTGGTTACACCATTCTTAGCAAATATGACTAAATTCAGCTTAGGGGTTTATGCATACAAGGGTATCACGGTTTCATAGCATTCAAGCTGTGGATAGTAAAAAGCTAAAAGATATTTAGAAACAACTTAAACTATTTATATTTGGATGAAATTTGTTTTACTCTAAATAAAAAAGTCATATACTATGTAACAACTGCACTGTGTTATCTCGGCAGATAACAGCTGATAATTATAGCTGTGACCTACCACTAGATAGCTCCGATTTGTCATTTGAACCTCTAAGATGAAGCAACAAGAGATTAAAGAGTGGTGCAGAGGATCATTCCATTGCCCATTCACTCCCCACTCCACATTTACATCACAAGGTACTAACCGGTTGTCATGACAGCTCAGGTCCTAGTGAAGGGCTCCACAGTTGCCTTCTTACTACTGCTATTACACCCTGACATTTTTGTTTGAAAAAAGAAAAACAACTATGAGTTAAAAAACCCCGTCTTTTGCCATTTTAGAAATAAAATAGTAATAAAGCAACATAATTGGTATCACTGCATCTATGAAAGTCTGATGTATTAAAATATAATATATTTAGCCCATATAGAGAACATTGTTGGGAAAAAAAAACCTTAGTTGTATTTTATGGGTCATTTTAGCATAATAAAAAAGTCGCAGATATCACAAACTGGTACCAATAAAAACTACACTTCAGTCTGGCAAAATATGCCTTCACTCCATTCCATACATGGAAAACAAAAAAGTTATTAACTGCAGAAAATGTCTCTGAACAGCAAATTTAAAAATGTTTTATTTTTTAAAAGATACTTAAACATAAGAAAAACTCTACACACTTCCGTCAACAGAATTGTACCAATTTGCAAGATGCAGATAGCACGTCATGAAATCTTAACGGAGAGCAATAATAAAAAATCCACAAAAATGGTGCAATAGCATTTATTTCACAATGTAATCCGCAAAGAATGTTTTTAATGTTCCAGTACATTATGTATTATGGTCCATCATTCATCTATGTAGATGAAATTTGAAAATTATGGCTCTTGGAAAATGGGAAGTAAAAAACATATACAATGTAAATAAAAATCACTGCAGTAGAAAGGGGTAAAAGAGAACCTATCACTTTACAATGGACTCATTTCTGTGTGGTGCAAAAATTGGAATATAAATACTTTAAAATGGCTTTAGGTTAGGGTATAAGTAAGAGACTGCTGGAAATAGCTTGTCTATCACTATCTCAGGCCCGCTGTCAGTGGTGGCAGCACAAGGAAAGTTAGAGGTTTTCCTTAAACAAGTCTTGTACAACCATGTGAATATTAAAACATGTTTCATTTGAGAGCAGAGACAATAGAGCTATTGCTTGGCCATGGTTATCCCATGACATAACTACAACTTATAAGCAACAGTTTGCTTTAAACTTGTAAACCCCCCTCAAAAAACAATGGGACATTTCCTTCACCTGGAGAAAAAAAAAGGATTAAATCTCTAGAGGGAAAAAGTCTTCTTTACCATGAGAATTGTGAAACTTTGGAATAGTCATCACAGAAGCTGTATAAAACATCTGGGTTCAGTCTGATGGAATTTTGGGATCAGGAATGAAATCTTTCTTTATGGCAGATTGATTCTTGCCTTATGGCTTCCAAAGTCTTCATTAGTAGGTGAAATGAAGTTTAACCCCTTACCGCCGGAGCCAGTTTTGGCCTCTCTGACAGAGTCCCATTTTTTAAATCTGGCATCTGTTACTTTATGTCAGAATAACTTTTTGACACTTTTACCTATCCATGTGATTCAGAGATTGCTTTCTCGTGACACATTGTGCTTTAAGATAGTAAGAAATTTTGGTCCAAAAAATGCTTGTTTATTTGTGAAAAATATTAAAGTATCGTGAAAAATGTCTACATGTAAGACAGATAGTTATTCCACTCAAAATAGTTTATAACTAGCATCTACCATATGTCTTCTGTAGTTTGGCATCATTTTTTTTAAATGTCTTTTTTTATTACGACATTAGGGGGCTTAGAAATTTAGTAGTCATTTTCAAATTTTTAAGAAAATTTGCAATATACATTTTTTTAGGGACCAGTCCAGTTCTAACGTGACTTTGATTGGCCTGTATGTTAGGTAGCCACATAAAGGACTTCATCTAAAAAGCTACACCCCTTAAAGTATTCAAAACAGCATTTAGGAAAAAGTTTCACAGGAATTAAAGCAAAGTGTGAAGTGGAATTTCAAAATTTCACTTTTTTTGCAGATTTTTCAATTTTTATACATTTATTCACACAGATACGGTAAATGTGATCAGGGAAATGCAAATTAATATTGATTGCTCAGATTCTGCCGTTTTCAGAGATATCCCATATGTGGCCCTAGTGCGCTATTTGGTTCAACCACAAGCCCCAGAATAGGAGGAGCACCTACCGGACTCTGGGGCCTCATTTTCATTACGATTTTATTTAGGGGCCATTTCAGGTTTGCGGACACCCTAAGGCGCTAAAAATTAATAAACTCCCCTAAAAAGACCCAATATTGGAAACTACACCCCTTAAGGAATATATCCAGGGGTGTAGTGAGCATATCGACCCCACAGGTGTGTCACAAAAAATTTTAGCGTTGGGCTGTGAAAATGATAAAAATATTTTTTTCCAATAATCTGCAATTTAAGCTGAAAATGTTTCATTTTTACAAGGAATCCTGGTAAAAAAGCACCCAAAATTTTGTTACGCAATTTCTTCCAAGTTCGGCAATACCCTACATGTGGGTGTAAACTGCTGTTTGGGCTCATGGCAGGGCGTATAAGGGAGGGAGTGTTATTTGGCTTTTGGAACGCAGATATTGGTGGGGCCATGTCGCATTTTCAAAGCCCCCAAAGTACCAGAACAGGTGAAACCTTCCAGAAGTCACCCCATTTTGGATTCAGCCTCCCTCAAGGATCTTATCTAGGGTTGTATTGTGCATTTTGGGCACACAGGTGTTTCATAGTTTTTTTTTTGGCATTGGGCTATGAAAATGAGGGGGAAAACGCAGTTCCGCCATTGTTTTTGGGCTTCAATTCTACAGCGTTCGCCGTGCAGTGTAAATGACGTGATAACTTTACTATGGGGGTCAGTACAATTGAAAGGAATTTTTTCTGTATTTATTAAAAGTTATATTTTAGGAAAAACACAATTTTCTTTTGTGGTGTGGTATATATATTGTTGTGTTTTTTGCGGATACCTTCTTTACCGTGGTATCTGTTTTGGATCAAATTTGTGTTTTTGTGGTCGGTACAATTGCAATGATATAGATTTTATAGAGTTTTTTATGTTTTATTACTTTTACACAATAGAAATAGGTCTAAAAATTTTAGTTTTTATGTTGTCCTGTACTGATAACCATAACTTTTTCAGTTTTCTGTATACGGTGCTGATTATGATTATTTTTTGTGGGATGAGTTGAAGTTTTTATGAGTACCATTATGGGGGGCATATGCCGCTTTGATAATTTTTATTAAGGTATTTGTGAGGCATTTTGAACAAAATACAGCATTCCTGGTAGTGTTTTTTATTTTTATTTTTTACAGCGGTCACCATGCAGTATAACTGACATACTATTATTACTCAGCAGGTCGATACGGTTACAGCGATACCCAATTTTTATATTTATATCGCCATAGTCTGAGAGCCATAACTTTTTTATTTTTCTGTGTACGGAGCTGTGTAGGGGCTTGTTTTTTGCGGGATGATTTGACATTTTTTTTGGTATCATTTTTGCGGGAACAAGACTTTTTGATCAGTTTTAAATTCGTTTTTTGGAAGACAGGGTCAAGAAAATACTGCAATCCTAGTAGTGTTTTTTATTTTTATTTTTAACAGCACTCACCGTGCAGTATCCATGACCAGTTAGCTTTACTTTCTGGGTCGATACGATTACGGCGATACCCAATTTATATAGTTTTTTAAAATTTTGAAGCACTATAAAAAAAAAGGGTTTTTATTGTGTTAAATATTTATGCATTGCTATCTTCTGAGAGCAATAACTTTTTTTATTTTTCTGTATACAGAGACGTGTAAGGACATTTTTTTTTGCATAATGAACTGACGTTTTAATTGATACAACTTTGGCATTTATATGAGTTTTGATCACTTTTTATTCCATTTTATGTGCTGCAGGATGTAAAAAAATTGCAATTCTGTGACTGTTTTTTGTTTTTGTTCTTTACGGCGTTCACCGTATGGGTTAATTAATGTGACAGATTTATAGGGTGGGTCGTTACGCACGTGGTGATACCAAATATGGGTACTTGATTTATTTTGATCTTTTTTGGGGCGATTGCGTTTGTAAAGGGGAAAAGGGCGGTGTACGTGTTTTAATTTTATTTTTTGTTTTGTGTTTTACTTTTTTTACTTTTTTTTTTTACTTTTTCACATTTTTTTTTACTTTTCCTCAGTGGGGATTTGTAACAGCAAATCCCCACTGGGGAAAAGCAATAGTTAGATCGCTGTTTGAATAGACCTGTGCAAAGCGTTACTGCTGTATACAGGTCGCCATGGCAACTACTGACACCATGTCCACAATGCATTGTGGGCATGGTGACGTCACCAACTACCCGGTGCATTCATAAAGCATCCGGGAGTCTGGTAAGGGGACCATAGCGGCGCGAGCGCCATTACTGCGCCGATTGTAGGCAGGGGGAGCTCCCTCCTCCTGCCTGCAGCTTTATTATCGCGACAATGACAGGTTGCGATAATAAAGCGTTAGTCACCCGCGGCCGGAGCTCACTCTGGCCGGAGGTGATGCAGCATGAAGTCAGCGGTAATTTACCGCTGGTTCCTTGTCGCGATCGTGAGCGGCTCGCCCGCAAGCCCGCGCAATCGCCAGGACGTATGCATACGTCCATTTGCGGGAAGTCACTTCCCGCTAGGGCGTATGCATACGTCCAATGTCGGGAAGGGGTTAAAAAACTCCCTATCGCCCTCCCTTCATCTGCATTTTTTCCCACGCTTGGTCGAACTTGATGGACGTATGTCTTTATAAAATTGTAATAACTATGTAACAGGGGAAACCACCCGTGGGCTCCTGAACATGGCAGACCTGGAGTTTTCTTTAAAACTGTATGTACATCCTTGGGAGAGGCAGAAAGGCAGAGAAAAAGAGGCAAAAAAGCAAGAGGCAGTGTGTGAGAGGCATGTAAAGTAGCTGTAGGGTGGGTCTCAGTATCAACTCCACTGTTGGGCTCTAGAATGAGCTTCAAAGGTGAGCCCCTAGAAAGAAATTCCACTGGTTCCCTAGGCACCCTAGTCCAACACTGCCTTAAGGTGTTTTTTCTGATGGGAGATTGGCTCCAAGATCAGGCTATTCAATGTTTCTTTGTAGTCTTACCACAAATTGCTCAGCGTGAATTAACCTTCATCACTGAACAGCACTGAGGACCACTCGTCCTTTGTCACTCAAAGATGCTCCCTGGCCCATGCAAGATGATGATGTCTGTAACTAGTGGTGTTGTCAGATCATCTAGCACATAGACCATGCTAATGTAAACAGTTCTGAATGCTCTGATGTGACACTTGGTTGCCTCTCATCGACCTTAAATGTGCCTGGAGTTGTGTGGCATTCTTAATTCAGTTCTGCAGGGCATTGTTTACAATTAAGCAGTCATTAGTGTGTGATGGAGCCAAAGGACATGCACTTATTTGCCTTTCTGTGACTCTTCCATTCTCTCAGTTGCAACCTGCCGATGACACTTTGTTACCCTCTAAGTTCAGTGGCTACTTACGTCTGAGAGCATCCTTCTTGACCATTTGTAAAGTGTTATCATTGTCTCATGATTTCAGAATGTGAACAGCAGGATGAGGAGGACTGTTTAAATCCCAATTCAAACTGATCCCCTAAATTTATTTATTGGGAATTTGGCCATTAAGATCCTTGTTAGAAATCAGCAAGTTGTGCAAAAAGTACTGACACTTTGAACAGTTGGACATGTGCATTCTAAAGTTGAGATGGTCTCATTTAGTTCATTTAAAAAAAAGTTTTAAAAAAATCTTATGTTCACCCTGAAATTGAAACCAAAAGCCAAATATCCCTAAACTTTTGTTAATAGTTTATCTTGCTTCAGAGTTGTGATTATAAACAGTGGGGAAAAAAAGTATTTAGTCAGCCACCAATTATGCAAGTTCTCCCACTTAAAAAGATGAGAGAGGCCTGTAATTGACATCATAGGTAGACCTCAACTATGAGAGACAAAATGAGAACAAAAGTCCCGAAAATCTGATTTGGAAAGAATTTATTAGCAAATTATGGTGGAAAATAAGTATTTGGTCATTAACAAAAGTTCATCTCAATACTTTGTTCTATATCCTTTGTTGGCAAAGACATAGATCAAACATTTTCTGTAAGTCTTCACAAAGTTAGCACACACTGTTGCTGGTATGTTGGCTCATTCCTCCATGCGGATCTTCTCTAGAGCAGTGATGTTTTGGGGCTATCACTGGGTAACAAAGACTTTCAACTCCCTCCAAAGGTTTTTTATGAGGTTGAGTGGCTAGGCCACTCCAGGACCTTGAAATACTTCATATGAAGCCATTCCTTTGCACTCCAAATCTCACGATAAATGGCCCCACTCATCTGTGGTTTATCTGACCATATGACATTCTCCCAATACTCTTCTGGATCATCCAAATACTCTCTAGCAAGCTTCAGACAGGCCCAGACATGTATTGGCTTAAGCAGGGGAACACGTCTGGCACTGCAGCATCTGAGTTGCTGGCAGCGTAGTGTGTTACTGGTGGTAACCTTTGTTTCGTTGGTCCCAGCTCTCTGCAGGTCATTCACTACGTCTCCCTGTGTGGTTTTGAGATTTTTGCTCACCGTTCTTGTGATAATTTTGACCTCACGGGATGAGATCTTGCATGGAGCCCCAGATCGAGAGAGATTATCAGTGGTCTTGTATGTCTTCCGTTTTCTAATTATTGCACCCACAGTTGATTTCTTCACAACAAGCTGCTTGCCTATTGCAGATTCAGTCTTCCCAGCCTCGTGCAGGGCTACAATTTTGTTTCTGGTGTCCTTCAACAGCTCTTTGGTCTTCACCATAGTGGAGTTTGCAGTGTGACTGTTTGAGGTTGTGGATAGGTGTCTTTTATACTGATAAGTTCAAACAGGTGCCATGACTACAGGTAATGAGTGGAGGACAGAGAAGCCTCTTAAAGAAGAAGTTACAGGTCTGGGAGAGCAAGAAATCTTGCTTGTTTGTAGGTGACCAAATACTTATTTTCCACCTTAATTTACAAATAAATTCTTTCCAAAATCATTCAATGTGATTTTCGGGATTTGTTTTCTCATTTTGTCTCTCATAATTGAAGTCTACCTATGATGTCAATTGCAGGCCTCTCTCATCTTTTTAAGTGGAAGAGCTTGCACAACTGGTGGCTGACTAAATACTTTTTTTCCCCACTGTAATAGTCAATAACAGTATTGACTAAGTCAAGACAGTGTTTCGGAAAAATGTCATGTTATTTTGAGGGTTATCCACAAAAAAAAAAAAAAATCCTGTACTCACCTACTTGATCTAACTCAGAATAGGAGTTATGGCAGCTTCTCTGGTCTCTGTTCACACACAGTCAGCACATGACCACTTCATCAAATCAGTGGTCTAGTAGCTTACATGCTGCAGTACTGGCATCATTGTCTCCATAATTGAGTGACGATGCCAATAGTATGGCGCATGACCTCCAAGGACACAGATTGGATATAGTGGTTATTTACCCAATGCTTATTAACAATTAATGGAAAAGTCTACAGACTGTTCTGCAGGAGCTGGTGGTGAATTAAAGTACAGTTTTTTTTTATTTCATCCAATTGGCTGCTTTTTTTATATGACTTTTTTTTACGTTTGTTGGTAGTGTCAGTCTCCATATGGTGGGTGTAGTATATACCAAATAGTATGATCTTTTTAAACAAGAGTATTCGCAGAATTGCAAGTTACAGTACTTTTTTTCATTTTTATAAGTATTGAAGCACTAAACCATGTGGTTGCTGTAGTGTAAAATCCTCTGTCATCATAAATAAGTAATAATAATGATGATCTCTGCATTATGGTATGTTCACACGGTGTATTGTGGTGTGCACAGGTATGCGCGCCAATATATTCGTTGTTGATGCGCAATGGCCCTGTCTCCTACTAGTTTAGTATTTCTAGGCATGTAAGCAACCGAAAGAAGTGACATGTCTCTTCTTTTTACTTTCAACCTCCAAACAAATGGAAAAAGAAATCCCGAACCAAGGAAGTATAAGAATAACAAATACCTTCTTTATTGTAGAGATAATGTTCTGTGCCACTGGTATAATAATTAGTGTTGAGCGATGGTTATCGACAAAGTTGAAATCGGCACAGTTTTTATGTTGATCGGATTTTTTAGATCACGTGATAATTTAGGGTAAAATCTGTGCATCATCTATTATCATCGCGCCATTTTCGGCGCTTCCTGTCATTTTGGGGCCCAAAAAATCAGATTACAGAATAGAGCAGGGTGAGATTGTGTGCGACGTCATGACTGGGATGTGTAGGGTTGCGATTGGCGGGAAAAATCACATGCCCCTCGTTTACATAGAACAGCCCTTCCTGTTCATGATCATGTCTGTCAGCGTCTCATACAGTAGGACGTGCGCTCTGCCTTTTGTCCAAACAGCTCAGCGAAATTATTCTATTTCTTCACAGAGAAAGCTTTACTGTTAGCTGTGATCCTTACAACTTAGTTAGATCAGAGATTTGAAGATTTTATGTAGTTAGGTAGAGAATTTTAAAGGAGCATCTACCGCTGTAAAGTCACGGGGAGGGAGCGGGGTGGAGTCCCGTGGGCGAAAACAAACAAGCTCTTTAAAGAATACTGGATATAGTTCACCAAGACTTAGTGTAGACATTGCACTGCAATAGCTTTATTATTAACAGTTTTCTATTGAAATATTTCCGGATATTGGGCAGCCTGAACTTATATTAGGATAAAACCTCTTTTCTAGTAACTGCAGGTCTCTTTGTTAGGTGCAAAACTCCACTTTTATTATCAGTATACTTTTCAGATAGGGGGTTTTTTTTTCAATTTTGCCATTCCAGCTTTGTTGATAAAGCCACCTGCAGTTAAATTAGAATCCAGCAATTTTGTAGTCAGCACAGGTTGATAGGTGCCACAAATACCTTTTATTATCCGAATACATTACAGATACGTGTTTTTTCACTTTGGTTCAGTACAGCTTTGTTCATTGAGGCACCTTGCACTTAAATGGGAATACAGCAATTTTTGTAGTCACCACAGGTGAATTGAAAGGTGCCAAAAATACCTTTTATTATCCGAATACATTTCAGATCCCTTTTTTTTTTCACTTGACGCAGTACAGCTTTGTTGATAGAGCTACTTTGCAGGTAAATGTGAATACAGCAATTTTGTAGTCACCACAGGTGAATTGAAAGGTGCCAAAAATACCTTTTATTATCCGAATACTTATCAGATACGTGTTTTTTCCACTTTGGCGCACAAACAGCTTTGTTCATTGGGGAACCTTGCACTTAAATTGAATACAGCAATTTTGTAGTCACCACAGGTGAATTGAAAGGTGCCAAAAATACCTTTATTATCCGAATACATTCAGATACGTGTTTTTTCACTTTGGCGCACAAACAGCTTTGTTCATTGAGGCACCTTGCACTTAAATGTGAATACAGCAATTTTGTAGTCAGCACAGGTAAATTGAAAGGTGCCAAAAATACCTTTTATTATCCGAATACTTTTCAAAATACGTGTTTTTTTCACTTTGGCGCACTACAGCTTTTGTTCATTGAGGCACTTTGCACTTAAATGTGAAATACAGCAATTTTGTAGTCACCCAATTGAATTAAAAAGGTCCAAAAATACCTTTTATTATCGAATACATTTCAAATACGTTTTTTTTTTTCACTTTGGCGCAGGCCACTTTGTTGATAGATCTACTTTGCAGTTAAATTTTGAATACAGCAATTTTGTAGTAACCACGGTGAATTGATAGGTGACCAAAAATACCTTTTATTATCCGAATTACATTTCAGATACGTGTTTTTTTCACTTTGGCGCAGTACACCCTTTGTTGATAGAGCTACTTTGCAGTTAAATGTGAATACAGCAATTTTGTAGTCACCACAAGTATACTGATAGGTGCCAAAAATACCTTTTAATATCCGTATACATTTCAGACAGGTGTTTTTTTTTCATTTTTTGGTCAGTCCAAGCTTTGTTGATAGATCTACTTTGCAGTTAAATTGTAATCCAGCAACTTTGTAGTCACCACAGGTTATAGGTTGCCAAAAAAATCCCTTTTTAAATATCCTATCATTTCAGACAGGTGTTTTTTTCACTTTGGTCAGTCATGCTTTGATCATAGAGCTACATTGTAGTTAAATTTGAATACAGCAATTAAGTAGTCACCACAGGTGAATTGATAGGTGCCAAAAAATACCTTTTATTATCCCGTATACATTTCAGACAAGTGTTTTTTTTCACTTTGGCCGCAGGCCAGCTTTTTTTGATAGAGCCACCTTGCAGTTTAAATTTGAATCCAGCAATTTGTTTGATTTGAGGATTTGAGAATAGCTGTGATTTGCCGTTCTTTTAATAAGAGACTTTCCAAAACTCTTCCATACCTTCTAAAATTTTTTATATTTCTGAACATGGAGCAAGCAAAGAGGGGGTAGGACATGGAGTAAGGTACGAGAGAAGGTGCTCCTTCCAGTGCTGGTGACACACCATGCCACGGATCGTCAGTTGCAGGACCGTCAGGTCTGTCATCACGGGGTTTAAAGGCCCTGTAAATCTCAGTAACGAACAGCGTCGCCAATCTGTTTCTTCAGTGGTTAATGCAACCTGCATCCAGCAGTCTTACCTCCTCGTCCTCCCAGTCACGGCCACTGTCAAGCAAACATCAGCATCCGTCCAACATGAAGCAGCCCAAATGTCAACTCGTGTACCCACCACTGTGGATAATCCATTTTCTGAAGACCTCTTTGATGACAAAATGCGGTTGGGGCCAGAAGGCATGTTAAAAGATCAAGAGGCAAAAAGAGAATGATTTTTCTCTGCTCTGAAGCCCATTACTGATGCCATCAGAGGAGGAGAAGGAAGCCGGTCAATCGGCAAAAATCCCGGGGGGTCGGCAAAGCCCCTTTCAGTCCCTCTTGCTTTAGCCCGCACTCCTGGGTGCAGAATGTCAGGACGACGAAGTCACCTGTGTTTAAAGATGAGAGACGACGACATTGCGGATCCAACGTGGTCTCTCAGCAGAATTTGCTTGTGAGCGCTTCAATCAGTGGACGAGGAGAAGACGATGGGGTAGTGTCAGTTACGGGTCCCGCCTCAAAAAGGAGAGGGCGGTCGCAGAAGTCCGCTGATATGATTCCGCCAGCCACGGTCCCGCGGAAACCCCCGCTCCTCGCTTTTTCGCCGTCAAAAAAGGTCCCCGGACCTCTCAAGCCTGGGCCTTCTTTGAGCAAGCCTCTGATTCACCCAGCAATGTCATATGCCACCTTTGCCGTAAACGCATAAGTAGAGGCAAGAACCTTAGGTGTTTAACCACCACCAACATGTCTAGTCACATGCAGCGAATGCAAAGGGTTGAAATGGAGGCAACACTTGGCCAAAAAAGGCCAGACCGACGCCGGGCCTCGAACCACTGTCACACACTCTGTCTCCGCCTCCTCCTCCTCCTCCGCCACCACCAAGTGCTCCTCAGCTGCCCATGTCTCTCAGAGTCCATGATCAGGGATCACCTCCGCTTCAGCCTCCACCCCCCCCGAGTACCACCAGCACCACCAGAGACCCATCCTACCCCTTCTCCGTCCACCCCGTTTTGACGACCTGCATGCTGTACAGGCCAGTCTAGCACCACCTTCTGTCTTCCAGGTTTGGGAGCAGAAGAAACACTTTAACCCAAACCACCCAAAGCCAAAAGCCTGAATGCGGCATTGCCAGGCTTTTGGCCTTGGAAATGTTGCCTTTTTCCCTCTGGTGGACACAGATGGGGGTTTTCCCCCACATCATGGTCCTCGCCTGCCCCCAATACCAGATGCTGAGCAGCATTTATTTGCCCGAAAAGCCGTCCCTGCCCCCGGCCAACCACATGTCATCTAAAATTTCACGCGCGTTGTCTGCATCTTGTCCGGAAAAGTCCATCTGACCACCGACACATGACTAGTAAGCATGGCAAGGCCGCTATAATCTCTGTGACACTCACTTGGTGAGCTGGTGGATTTCTCTGGGGGTGACGGTGGCTCTCAGGCTCGGCGCACCACTTCAAAACCGCTGGGATGGTGAAGGTCTCATTACCCAAAGGGCCTCGTGTTGCATCACGTGCCCAGAGAAACCAGGCTGTGTTTGAAATTAATCTGTCTTGGAGACCGTCCCCACACAGGTCAGGAGCTGTGGACGGCTCTCCGCAACGAGACCGAGCGCTGGCTGGGTGACAAGAACCTTGTGCCAGACCCTCCACATGCTCCAGCGATTGTGGCAGCAGCGCAATGCCATGACGTAGTACGAAGTGACACATGGCCTGACAAGCAGCGTGCGGAAACCTCGGGTGTTTTAGCCACCGAGAGTGAAGGCAGGTGAAAGAGCTCTGCACCATCCTTGCAAGTTTTTAAGAAGCCACCAAAAATGGTCAATGCGGAACGATGCCCTTGTCAGCATGAGCATTGTGGTGATCTTAGTTCTGGAACGTTTCGTTGGAAAAATCTGAAACAACAGGTCCCGCCAGCGACGGAGGGGGAGAAAGGACACCAGATGCGACACGGAGCCTTTCTCTCTGTCGAATCCACAAGGGCCCCACAGTTTCTCAATTTTATCGCTCTTCATTAGGCAGTGGTTCGGGTCCAGGGCTAGTGCAAGGTGGCGCATCAGCTCTCAGGGTGCATCATCTCAGGCAAGTCAGGGCTGTGTTGAAGCTGTGCCGGAGGCAGGAGGAGGAGGAGGAGGAGGAGGAGGAGGAGGAGGAGGAGGAGGAGGAGGAGGAATTCCTAGACACCGATGTTACCGACGTCCCTGCCTTGGAAAGAGGTTGGCGCGAATTTGAGGCGGAGGAGGAAGATGAGGAAGATCAGTTTGCTAGTGCCCCTCGACCCAGAGCTTTTGGGGAAAACAAGGGTCCATCTCTCACATGAGTGCTTGGATGCTCCATTTCCTCCAACATGATCCTCGCATTAAGGGCCCTCAAAATGAACAACAGTTACTGGGGTGGCCAAACCCCCCCTGGATCCCTGGTACAAAACAAAACTCAGCACTTCCTTCCACCCACCCAAATAGAGAGTAAAATGCAGGAAATGGAGACCTTGCTGATTGATCAACTGGAGACATCTGTTGCGTCTGCTTCACGTTCTTCAAATGTCACGGTGGAACAACATCAGCGACGTGACAGCAGTAGAGTGCCAAGTAGCCGTAGCGGCAGCAGCAAGGTGGCAGAAGCCTAATGGGTGACCTCTGGCAATCTTTATTTACCACCTCACCAACGCATGCAATGCAGGGCACACATCCAACACACAGAGACCAGCTTTAGATCATGGTGCACGACTATCTGCGTCTCAACACCGATGTTTTTGTATGTGTTCCGGACCCAATAGACTTCTGGTATCCAAAATGGACGAATGGCCCGACTCGCTCGCCACGCCATTGAGGTGTTGTCCTGCCCAGCAGCCAGCGTCATATCTGAGCGGACCTTCAGCACAGCTGAGGAGTCATTACAGACAAACGCATCCGGCTTTCCACAGATAATTGGATCGTTTGACTTTCATCAAGATTAAATCAGGCATGGATCTCTGATGATTGTTGTGGCCCCAATTGCCGAGGTCACCGATTAGTTTGCCGGTCTACTTCACATTCCTTTTCAAACAGAAATGGTCCTCTTGAAAACTTTTTTTAAAATGATCATTTCTTACTGCAATTTTTATTCTCTTTTCCCCACAGTTCATTTTGCTGTATTTTGCTGTGAGGAGATTGTAAAAGACAGCAAGGTTTCATGACAACACCGTATTCCATTTACTCAATTTATCTTTAGAAGTTTTCGCATTGTCAATGGTTTTGAGGTCAGGTTGCTGTGAGATACAGCTATAATTATGGTCCTTTGGAACAGAACTGTGGCTTGTAAGTGGCATTTCTCCATCACAATTTTTATAGTGGCTGAGAAGTCATATTATAATTTTTTGGTTCATGTTGCTGTGAGATACAGCAATAATCATGGTCCTTTGGAACAGAAATATGGCTTCTAAGTGGCATTTCTCCCTCACAATTTTAACAGTGGCTGAGAAGTCATTTTTATAATTTTTTTGGGTCATGCTGCTTTGAAATGCAGCAATACTACAGGTCCTATTCTAAAAAATTTTGTTTCTAACAGACATTTGTTCTTCACAATTGTCAAGAGTGGCTCAAGGGTGATGGTGCTGTCAGAAACAGGAATAGGTAGGACACTGTTAATGGACACAAATTCTTGTAGGACACATATTGCAAAATGACTTGTTTTTGCAAGATCTTTAACATAGCTATCAATCCCTGTATTGAGACAACCCATTTAATACAATTAAAAAAGAGAACAAAGACATGGTGGGATTCCATCCTATTTTAAAAATGTGTTTTCTAGAATTAAACTACTAAAAAACTTGCATGTACAAAATAGCTGGTAAAAAAATTCCTCTGAATTGTACAAGGGAGGTACAGGAAAACTTGACCAGATGTAGGTTATTCAGAGGACATGGAGTATGGAGCACGGACAGAGAACAAAGTACAGAGACAATTTCCTCCAGCACGTTGAGTAAAATGAGAAAAAGAATGCCAAGAAAAAGGGCACCTGGGTGGAATAGGAGCTTTAACCACCAGTATTTCCAAGTGAAGCTCAATTGGTCTGCACTCATATGGAGGGGCAAGCGCTACCCAGGACAGGGACAGTATATGTCCAGTGAAACTAAAATGGTGGTTGAAAGACTCCTTTTTCCAGCACTTTTTAATCTGTGGGTCATGTAGATTTAAGGGTCATGCTGCGGTCCAGACAGGGGTAGTCTATGTCCAGTTCAACTAAAATGGTGGTTGAAAGACTCCTTTTTCCGGCACTTCTTAAATCTGGGGGTTATGCAGGTTTGGGGCTAATGCTGTGTCCCAGGACAGGTATAGTCAATGTCCAGTGAAACTAAAAATGGTGGTTGAAAAACTCCTTTTTTCCGGCACTTTTTAAATCTGGGGGTCATGCAGGTTTGGGGCTCATGCTGCGTTCCAGACATGATATTCAATGTCCAGTTCAAGTAAAATGATGGTTCAAATCATACTGCCTTCTGGCACTTTTAATTTGTGGTCATGCAGGTTTAAGGGTCATGCTGTGGTGCAAGACAGGGATAGTGAATGGTCTGTGAGTTTTTTTCTGTGGCTTTTATAACCTAAGTGTGTTGCCTAAGATGTAGCACGTATCCATTTGACTGTTGTGGATGTTTATTCCAGCTTCTCCAGCCCTGTTTGGGTGTAAGAATGAAGGTGTTGTTTCTCTCCCATAGACTTTAATGGTCATCGGTGATAATCTATCATCGACCATCGAATATCTTATTGGTTATTGCCGATATCGACCATCGACCGGATGACGATAGTCAACGTAATCGCTCATCACTAATAATAATGTATTAAATGTAAAGTTAATTTCTGCTACATCTGTAGATTATATTTCCATTTACCTTGTTCATTTGGATATGCAATTTTTGAAGATAAAGATCGAAGAACTGCTACAGCATATCCACTTGGTGCACTTATTATACCACCTGTAAAGGACAGAAAATATTCATTGAATACTAATAGTAATTTAATAAATAATTGTGTACTTTCTGCTACTTTACAGATTTGCATTAGTAAACTCTATATCGTAAGTTTGAAAAATTGGATATTTATCTTTAAGTTGTCTGTGGGATATACATACTATTTTCAATCTTTACATTGTTTGTAGTTAAGTATATATAATCTTCTAGAAATGTGTTTCATTTAGTATAGCTTATTGTTACACCAAATTTTACAATTTACAGCAGACGTTTCTTTTATGCAAGGTCATATTTTAATTTTATTAGCTAGACTGATTATCACCTCAGCAATATTCATGATTGAGAAACAATGATACATTGTCATAAAGCTGATGTCAGCACAAACGCATAAGAGAGAAGCTAAAAGAATGATTACTACCTTAAAAGAAGCACTAAGTTTAAAATTTACAGCCATAAATTCACCCACCATTAAGCAGGCTTAATATAGTAAAAAGAGGTCATAAAAATTAAAGATTTGACATCAACGAAACATCAGAAAGCTATTATATTTTTATTGCTTTTTATAGTAGAAAAGAGGTCCAAGGCTTGAAAAGACATATAGCAACACATCTACTTTCTAGCTGGGGTACTAAAGAAGTTCCTTTCTTACTCAATTTAGCTCCTAGTTAGTTTTCTTGTGCTACTTTGAAATTAGTCAAATCTATCTTTCTCAAAAGCTGCTCTCATCCAGTAAGACTGGGGTTTCACAGGGTTATTTGGTTGTCCCTGGGTTGTAGTAACATTGCAATAATAAAGCAAACTCAATGTTCAATTGTGCCATAAGGTGCCAATAAAAACTACACCTTACTCTGCAAAAAATTAGTTATCACACATTGCTGTCAACAGAGAAAGTAAAATGAGTCTCAGAAAATGGTGAGTCTCAGAAATTTAGAGAAAGAAGGAGTCATATGCAGTAACATACAGTAGCTATAGAGTAAGCCCTAATAATTAACTTAATTGATGGGACCAAAGAATTACATCCACTTGTGGGTTTAAAAAAAAAATCAATCCTCCTGGTGAGCCCTAGGCACCCAGTCTGACAATGTTGCTAATGTTGGACCTAATACAGTGGTTCCTCAAGTTAAAATGGCCTCAAGATATAATATTTTCAACACTCAATGGTCTTTTCTGGGACATTATGGGCAATATGTATGAACTTGGCTCAGACAGGTCAGTTCTAAATCGCTGTAAGGCAGTGTAGAATGCACCAGAATGTATTAACTTGTTCTTCTTCAGGTCATACATACAGGCGCATTGTAGTGCCATTATGACAAGTCAGAAGCTTGAAAAAGGCTCTGTTCAGAGCCGAAACGTTGCTGTCGTTGGGTCAATAAATTTTCTTTATTTTTTTGAAGTGCTGCCTACTATATTTTTTTTTTGCAGTTTCATATTGGCCGTGATCTTGGCCATTGTTGGAGTGCACTCTCCATTTCCTTGATATCGATATGTGCTGCTGTAATTTTGCTCAATTACGACAAGTCTGGCTCAGGCAGACCACCTTTAACCTGTTCTGGATGTTCTAACTGTTATTCATCAAAGTTTGGTATTTCTATGAATGTAGTGTGACACAATCCCAGAACCTCCAAAATATTTGGCACATTAAAAAGTGTTGCAGCGGCTCTTATCGTGCCAAACCTTGTAATGCGATTGTTCATAAATTTAAAGAAAAGGTCTAATAAAGCTTTTTGACACCAGATAACTGGCACAGCCTCGTTCTTACATGTCGCCCTATATGTTGAGGGTGGTTTAAACATGCAATATCACAGACACTGCTGATCTGCAGTACATGTGATTGACGGTAAGATCCAACCCATTATCATGAACATTTTATTTGTAAAACCCTTTACTAGTGAAGTACATGCAGTTTCTGGTGGTCAATTAGTGCCTCTCTACAGTACAGTGTGGTGCTACATGCTCTTTAAATGTGTCAGGATGAACGCCTTCTAGGCAGCTGAGGACAACCCCATTTTCTTTTTTCTCGTACTATGTGTATGAAGGACCCAACGCCCCTATTGTCAAATTAGAAAATGATCTCCAGTTTCTTGCATCTCTTTCAGTCTTTATCTGTATTAATTATTTGCATAGTTTTCTTTAGGCTTTACTTTTCATTGTATTGGGATGACATTTTGTGGGTTCAATTACCAGTTGTCTTTAGAGTTATGGTTTCAACATATAGTGGTTTTAACATACAATGTTTATCCCAGAACCAATTAATGCTGTATTTTGAGGGACTACTATATAGAGTTTGTAGAAACATTAAATTGTAAAGCTTATTTAAGTTCTCCCTCACATGCATAGTATCAGTTTCAGATGATTTAAAACAATTGATATTCACAGAAATGGTCAGTTTAATGGTCATAATCCATATTTTCAAGAAAAGAATATATATAATTACAGTAAACAAAAAAACAACTCACTTAAAAATACCATCCACTTTGTTGTAGAAAAGGCCATAAGGAGAAAAGAAACCGCTCTCATAAATACTCCAATATTGGCAAGCTTGGTTTCTTCTAAGTGTTTTAAAAGCCAATGAAAAGTGCAAATTAAAAATAATCCCTGCAGAGAAAGAAAAAAATAATTATTAGAACAGATGCAGGTACATACAACAATTTGGGAGCAGAGTCTAAGTAGGTCTCGGTGTTCACCAAAGCCCGCCGCAAGGCAGAATGTGCTTGCTGCGGCGGAAATCCTACCAGGTCGCTACCTCTGAAGCAACTTGCTTGTGATGGCAGCCGAGGTGCAGCGAGGTACCAAATCGTGACACAAGCTCATAGTCAGGGACAGACAGGCAGTCAGTGAAGGTTCATAGTCAAGGAACATAGCAAGGGGTCAGATACACAGCGAGACAGGAACGCACTTCAGAAATGCTTTCTCTACAGCACAGGGCACTGTGCGAGGAACTACTGGGAGTGTCAACATTATATAAAGTCAGCGGCCGGCAATCAACCAATTATCAGTTCGCTGGCCTTTTAAATCTCTGAGAGCCAGCGTGGGGAGCCGCGGGGAGTGGGCAAGCGTGCACCGGCCGGCACAGGGACGCATGAAGCAGGAGCGCGGCAGGGTAGGTAATTGCTAGAGGAACGAGTGTGGCCAGAGCCCGACATGCAGACCGCGGTGCCACTCTTCCTTAATGCCGCGAAGAAGCAGGGGTACGAGTACACTCGCAGCCCACATGCGGGCTGCGGGGCCACTCGTGACAAGTGTATAATGCGCCTGAATATATGAAAGTGGTGAATGTGTGCTCATAAATGGCACACAAGGTTCGAGGCACCTAGCGTATATGTTTGGCGCGCCACGGTACTTTGGAGCATTATTATTGTGCCAAACATGTGTATAAAAAAATGCCAGAATTCGATAATGACTGCTAAAACAATTGAGAACAGGCTTTATGGTAGATGCTGTATTGATTTCATTCATTTATACTATTTAATTTAAAATTAATTTTAGATTTTATTAATTTTAAATACATTTTAAAGGAGATCATTTTATATTTTTGGGATATTATATAATTGTATATGTATTTTATATTATATAACATTAAGTTAATTTAATTTAATTTTATATAGTTTGATAATTATCATAAATTATTTTTATTATTTTACTTGTATAAGTTGAGAAATGAAATTTTTTGCTTTAATGCCTTAACCACTACTAGACAGATCACATTTAAATTGGTCTGGCTGTACGAGCAGTTATGCACCTCAATTTGCCATCCCACATTCAGAAATTGTCGAATATTATGAATGTAGTGCGACACGTCCCTAGAACGCCTCCAGAATGCACCCCACATGTTTGACACATAACAAAGTGTCAAGTCTGTTGCACAGTGTGCCAAATATGCCCAAATGACACGATATAAATAGGGAAAAAAAAGACGGATTGCTGACTTTTGGCACATTTCTTGCCAAAACAATGAAAATTACCCTTTCATACATGTCACCCTAAGTGTTGCCCTCCTTAACGTCGTCTAAGAGAAACTTTATTTTTGTTCTCTTACAATATTTCCTTGTGTTTCAGGAAATGCCATATTGTACTTCAACATTAGCACTTAAAGGGTTTTTCCAAGATTTTTGAAAACCTCCCTATCATCTTCCACTGTGCGAACATAGAAAATCAACCCATACTTACCTCCTCCATCACCACCATTGCGGCACTCCCAGAGCTCCAGTGTTCCCTCCGGTTGCTCGTTGATTACATCATGTTCATAGTTAAAATAATGCTAATAGCAATCTCTGGCTTAAGCACGTGACCACAGAGCTCAGTGATTGACTGCAGCATCATGTGATGCATGAAGGTGATATCAGACACAAGTATGGGTTAATTTTCTATTTTGACACAGTGGGAGGCGGTAGGGAGTTTTTTTTTTAAAAGTCTCAGAGACCCCTTCTCCCTTTTTCCTCCAAATGTAACGATGGTAATTGTGGCCAAACAATAACATTTTAATTTCAGCAGACCACAGGACATGCCTGCAAAAATGTAGGTCTTTGTTCCTGTGCATTTGCAAACATGAATCTGTCTTTTTTATGTTTCTTTTGGAGTAATGGCTTCTTCCTGGCACAGTCACCTTTCAGCCCATACTGATACAGTACTCGTTTCACTGTGGATAATAACACAATCATACCATCTTCCGCCAGCATCTTCGCAAAGTCTTTTGCTTTTGTTCTTGGGTTCATATGCACATGTCGGACCAAAGTACATCACAGAATCTGTCTCCTTCCTGAGTGGTATGATGGCTGGACATTCAATATTCCATTTAGGATGCAGAATTATCCAATGTCCACCAGAGACTATATAATTTTTTCACGTTAATCTTTTTATCTTGAAACAAGCACTACATATAAACCATTTTGGTAAAATAGTATAAAATGTGGTATACTTATATTGAGGCTGGAAAACGTCTTTTAGACCAAATTCATAAATCCCATGCAGGGTAGTAAGGAGATGCATAGATACTAGCTGAGTCACACACCTGCGACATTTTGAGGTTAACACCCCTCTTTCTCAAGCATGCATGTTGTTACGAATTACACCCTTATATAGTGTACCTATGATATAACGTTATAATAATGAATACAAACATCTAGAAAAACTCCTTCAGATTCAATCCTTCTTTTAATCCTTTGGGGGATTTTGCCTCCAAGAACACTATCCAAAACGTTTTCCTTTGTAAGAGTTTTGTTCTTATTCGAGACATATCGGTACACTTTACCACCTCTAATATTCATCACACACTCACCTTGTGGTGATATTCTGTTTCACAACTGAATTTTCTCCAAATATCTTTCTCTGTTTAGCATCCACAGATGCCACTTCTGTCTCTTTTTTACTCACACTATGTTCTACATTTCATCGTGTATATAATCTTATCGCTGAGCAATGTTCATTTAGCCTCACCTTGACAGAACGACTAGTTCAGTAGGTAGATAACTCGACAACTCTCGCAGATGAAAAACCACGATTAAAAATGTTGGTACCTTGTACCAGGTGATTAATCGCCTTCCTTTTGATGACTGAAGAACAGTTTTGACAATTAAGACAGGGAAAAGATACATGTCTACTTGGACCTAATCTAGATTGTTTGCTAACTTTTCTGTTCAAATCAGAAGACACTAAAATATCACTGATTGATTGTCCTTCCCTATAAACATATTGGCGACATGTATGATCGGGCTTTTCGCCTGTTTTTGGGAGTAAACTGCGCCTCCCGGCCCGAATCCCCCTGTCGGACGCAGGGATGCAGAGTTAGGCGGAGCGTTCGCCACTTTCTGTTGTGCCCCGCATGAAGTGGCGGGCAATGGGCGCGGTGTAGGCGTTCCGGGGCGGGACGCGGTGTGCTCGAAAACCCCGAGGCATGTACAATCGCGGCTCGCCAAAGCGCGGCGCAATGCAGCTCTCCGCAGCTGAAACAGTGCGACCTAGTTGATTTGGGTATATATGCTCCGGCGGCGGCGTAGTGAAGCTAGCACGGATCATGGGAGGAAGCATAGAAGATCGCAACTGTATGCTCGGCGCTCCTCTCCGTGCAGCATGGAGTATGATTGCAAAAAAATATCCTTTATAAAGGCGGAAAACATTATAAGAAAAGAGCTCAAACTCAAAAATAAAAAATATTTTTAAAAAAATCACTTTCCAAAAATCTAGAACGGTGCAATATCAAGAATTCGGATATGGGAAATTGCCGGGAAATACAGTAATTCAAATTCTGAAAGCTATTCTCATTGGTCGGCAGAAACCGGCCAATCAGAATAGGAGCGACAGTGAACCATTAAAACCTATGGAGAACTATTGACCAATCAGAATTAAAGGCGGGACAGTTCAAAATACAGTAAAAATGTAGAAAAAATGCAGAAAAGAGCTGATTGGCTGAGCTAGCGGGGGCTTGGCTATCCCAGCCAATCAGAGCGCGAGCTACTTCTCCCATTGTAGTCTATGGAGAGATGGGCGCAATGAAATCTCGGCTCTCAGCGCCGTGCGGCATGGAGTATGAATATAAAAATCATTTTTATTAATTGTAAAATATTCTCTGAAAAAGAGCTCAAACCTTCTATAAACATAAATCAATTAAATCCCGACCAACGCGTTTGTCGCCGAGACCGGCGCTACATAAGGAATTGGGATATAGAGAATTGCCGGGAAATACAGTAATTCAAAATCTGTAAGCTATTCTCATTGGTCGGCAGAAGCCAGCCAATCAGAATAGGAGCGACAAAGACCCATTATAAGCTATGGAGGAGAATTGGCCAATAAGAAAAGGAGCGACAAAGACCCATTAAATCCTATGGAGAAGTTTGGACCAATCAAAATCAAAGGTGGGACAGTTCAAAATACAGTAAAAATGCAGAAAAGAGCTGATTGGCTTATCTAGCGGTGGCTTGGCTATCCCAGCCAATCAGAGCGCGAGCTACTTTTTCCCATTGTAAATCTATGGAGAGATGGGTGCAATGCAATCTAGGCGCTCAGCGCCGTGCGGCATGGAGTATGAATAAAAAAATCACTTTTATTAAGTGTAAATCATTATCAGATAAAGCGCTGAAACCTTCTCTACAAATTAAGCAGTTAAATCCCTAACAACGCGTTTGTCGCCGAGACCGGCGCTACATAAGGAATTGCAATAGAGAGAATTGCCGGAAAATACAGTAATTCAAATAGTTTAAGCTCTCTGATTGGTCGGCATAAACCAGCCAATCAGAATGGAGCGACAGTGGCCCATTCTAACCTATGGAGGAGAATTGACCAATAAGAATAGAGCCCAAAAGGGACCCATTATAACCTATGGAGAAATATTGACCAATCAATTCAAAAGGTGGGACAGTTCAAAATACAGTAAGAAGGCAGAAAAGAGCTGATTGGTTGAAGCGGCGGGGGCTCGTCCAGCTTAGCCAATCAGAGTGCGAGCTACTTTCTCATAGAGTTCTATGGGAAAAGAAATGCAGAGCGAGTTCTGTTTGTGATTGGCTAACTTAAAAGAGGTGCCATTATTTGAACCAATGGGAGAGCGAGCGACGCTCCTATGGGTTTTCTAATGCAATCTGAAATAAAACTGTACATGGCCGAAATCAAATTATAAGAGTCCAGAAGTTGTCCCGATGTGTATATAAAATGAATAATAATATGGGGGTAAAGAAAAAAAATAATTAAATCGATAAAATCCTGTTTATTTCTTTATTTTCGTTACACCAATACTATTGATCCTTGGCTAACGAAAATAAAGAAATAAACCTGATTTTATTGAATTAATATTTTTTTTTATTTATCCCCCATATTATTATTCATTTTATATACACATCGGGACAAATTTGGCAGTATTATCATTTAATTTCGGCCATGTACATTTTTATTTCAGATTGCATTAGAAAACCCATAGGAGCGTCGCTCGCTCTCCATTGGTCCAAATAAGCGCGCCTCTTTTAACTTAGCCAATCACAAACAGAGCTCGCGCTGCATTTCTTTTCCCATAGAACTCTATGAGAAAGTAGCTCGCGCTCTGATTGGCTAAGCTGGGCGAGCCCCCGCCGCTTCAACCAATCAGCTCTTTTCTGCCTTTTTACTGTATTTTGAACTGTCCCCGTGAAGAAACGAGATTGGATACAGCAACTGGAGGACAGAGAGCCGGCTAAAAATTCCAAAGCTTTATTTAGATATGGCAGTTGCCAATAAAATACCGGGTAACAAGTAGCATCCCCCGAAAAACAGGGTGAAAGAAACAAGTTGCAGTTGACGCGTTTCGGGTGCGCACGCACCCTTAATCGTAACAAGGTAAGCACAGTATAAATCCACTATATATAAGAACAATAAGGAGCTAAAAATCCACTCACCTGTTGAGCGCTCGGAGTTCCTGTGATGAGCGGCGTGCGAGACGCTTCCGGCAAACAATTGTGTTCCGGAAGAGCGTCACGGACCTGCGCACACCAGCCAGAAAGCCAAGAAAGGGTACTGGCAAAACGGAAGCATACAATGTAGCTAATCCGAAGATATATAATAAAAAAAAAAAAAAGAAAGAGACAGAAACACCGAGAGCAAAACAGTGAGGGCGGCAACAAGTATAAACATTAGTATAAATCAAATAAATATTTGACAATACCCAGTAGAATACAGTCAATAATGAAACATAATTTCCTTTTTACTATTCAGTCCTAGTGGGTATATGGTGTTCAATGTTAGAATCCAATAGGCTTCACGATCATGGAGCATGTTTTCATATCACCTCCCGTTTTGGGCCCTATTAATCCAAACAATCCCCTGTAATTTTCAATCCTGCATATTTACTATTATGTTTTCCCAAAATTTTTTGTATAACTTAAACTTTCGGATTGATGTACTGGGGGATTCTTTAAAAGATGTTTTGGAAATTTTTTTTTTTTAAACGACGTGCGGTACTTCCCACATAGCAGAGTTTACAGAGAGTACATGTAGCTAAATATATGACAAAGCGTGAATTGCAATTAATGTATTTTTTAATTGGGAACCGTTTGGTGTTGTTAGCATTAGAAAATTCCTTGGCAACCACAGCAAATTGGCAGGTTCTGCATGGATTAGATCCACATCTGAAAAAGCCATTGTTGTGGAGCCAAGTATGTTCTTTATTTACAGTGGAAATCTGATTGGGGGACAGAATATTGCCTAAAGTGACAGGCTTCCTGGTAACAACCCTGCATCCATCAGCCAAAATTGAATGGAGGATGGGATCCTGGTTGAGAATAGAGAGGTGTTTTAAAAAAATCTTTTTTTTTGGGAAAGTTTGGTGGGTAAAAATCGTAACAAAGGGTAGGGGAACTCAATTGGTTTGTGGTAGACGATTTAGTATTATCTATCTGTAGAAGAGATCGTCTGTCCTTGTTTTTGACTTTATTGACAGCCCGGGTGAGTGTCCATTTTGGATACCCCCTGGTTTCCCTGGCTCGACAGACAAAAATTTCTTTTTTAAAAGTCATTTGGGCCGGCTACAATTACGTTTAGCCCTACATATTTCACCTACAGTTATAGATGCTAGTGTGCTTTTGGGATGAAAGCTGTGAAAATGCAAAATTGTATTGCCGGATGTAGGTTTGCGGTAAGTTTTTGTGATGATAACCTGATTGGGCTGTCCTATAAGGGTAAGATCCAAAAAGTTGATTTTATATGCATCCACAAAACCAGTAAACCTTAAATTCAGGGGGTTGTTATTGATGTATTCCAAAAATACCTGTACGGCAGATACATCGCCCCTCCATATGAACAGGAGGTCGTCGATGTATCTGCCGTACCAAAAAAGTGCCCTCCAAAAATGGGTTGCCCTCTGATACATTACTGTTTTCCCCACCATGCAATTACAAGATTTGCCGGGGATGGGGGAAAATTTTCCCCCATTGAAACACCCCAGTTGAAAAAATAGGCATCATTAAACCAAAAGAAATTTTTTGGGTCATTAGGAATTGGGATGATAAATAAGAAATGGGATAAATCCTGTGAATAATTAGTCCGGGTAAGAAATGAAATCTAAAGCCAAAAAAAGCAATATGTGTGGAATGCTGTGTAAAGTGATTCAGCATCACATCCTATCCAAGCAGTTATGTTCCCATATAAAAACTTGCATACTGGCCCGAACATCTCTGGGGTCACTAGGTAACCAGGTATGCCCTGAACTAGCGGTGAAGAAACAGTAGGCCCCTTGGCATAATCCTTCCAATAGGGATCCTATACCCGACAAATAGGGCCCCATAGGGGTGTATTTTGTTTCTTTTGTTTTTTGGTAACCTACATGATGGTGTAACAGGTTTTTATTTTGATGAAAACTACCTCCTTTTTTTGTTAAAACCCCAAATGAAAGCCTTCTCCTAGGGTCTTATGAAGCTCAACTTGATATTTCAGGGGTGGGGTCTTTTTTAATTTGCTAGGTAGATTGACCGAAGGAGATGGACATGGACTTTATATAATCTCCCTTTTTTCATTACAACCACCGTGCCGCCCTTAAAACCCCATCTTTATGACAAATTTTTGTTTCTTAAGCCCTTTTTTGGGCGGCAGTTGCTTTCAACAAATTGGAATTTTTTGGTTAGAGGGGACAGTGTCCCATATGTCCTTAATTCATTTTTATGTTTTTTGGAAAATGGTCCCTAATGGGCCCGGAGTGAATTGGATAGAAGTCTCTATTGGAAGTGAGAAGGGTTGTTCAAGGTTTTTTGCCCCCCTGTTATTCTCTGAATCTTAGATAGCTTGCAAAGATATAAGTGTATTTGTTTTTTCCTTGAAAAACAGTTTAGAGTATTCATTAGAGTTTGTTCCCAGTTGAAGGAAGGGTATGAGGTCCCGGATGTACTGGGATCTTCCCAAAAATGTCGTCTCAGAGTAAGGGTTTTTGAGAACTTTTTGATGTCTTTTAAACAGCAAATAGATCAAAATGTGTTCAATCCGAAAGTGAGACCCAACTTGAGAAATTTTTTTTGGGCTGGGATCCAAGGGTGGGAGTTACAAATCAGAACATTATGTTTTCTTTGGTAATCGATCTAGGAACATTGTCGCGTTTTTTATTCTTACCCTTGTGTTTGCCCCTCCCCTTCTTTTTCGTTTTTTATTTTTTTGCCTTTTTTTTTTTTGTTTTTTCTGGTACCGATAGTAAGAGGGGTTGGATTCTCTATCAGTGACATCTGAGTTGTCTTCTTGTGATTCCATATTGCTCTCTGTGGAATCTGATTTAAATTTAGCCAAATTTTCTAAAGTTGTTCTCTATATGTATTCCGTTTTTTTTCGGTTTTTACTTTTTAGAAAGATCTTGGGTTCAAACCAAAATTTGGACGCCCCCCCTTCGTAGACTTGGGTTTTTTTCGTGTCAAAGAGTTCGTTGATATTTGGACTTTTTATATCCATAATCGTGTCCCCATTTCATCAATTTTAAAATTTTAATTCTTTTCATCATTTTGAGATAGTCCTTTTTTTACAAAGGTTGTAAAACGTCTCCACCGTTTTTAGTCATCAGATATTGTATCCCTTTTTTTTTTTTCCCCTATTTAAAATTAAATTCATATTTTTTATAAGCATGTATTCAAAATTTCATTCCACTCAACTACAAACTCGGTAGAAAAAAATTTTTTTGGGCTTTTTGATTCTTAATCCACAGGGACATGTTCTGATCGATGTAGTTCTGCAATTGGTAATCCCCCCCAAGTGCGTAATTCTTGAAACATATGTTTTTCTAAGTCCTTAAAAATTTTTCAATAAATTTCCCAAAAAGTGGGGTTTTTCATTTGAACTCCCTGAAACACTTTAGCCAATTTTTCCCTTGCCTGTATAGCATCGCCATTTTTTCGTTTAATGGTTGGTGGTACTTGAGCTTGAGACAAGAGGCTTTGTAAACATGCAGATATATGGGGGATGCTACTGTAAGTTGGGTATAATCCCAATAATGTACTGACTAGGGGAGCACGGCATACAACTCCAGTATTAAGCAGAAAAAAAAAAAACACCCACCTCACCCCAGATGTCATTTACGGAGCCCCTGTCCCCGTATCCCGCCGGAGAGCGCGTAGCCAAGTAAAGAAACGAGATTGGAACAGCAATGGAGGACAGAACCGGTAAAAATTTCCAAAAGCTTTATTTAGTGGGGCAGTTGCCAATAAAATTTTAACTGCCCCCCGGCCTTTAAAATTTGATTGGTAATATTTCTCCATAGGTTAGAAGGGGCCCCTTCGCTCCTATTTGATTGGACAATTTCCTCTGGGTTTAAATTGGGAACGTTGCTCCTATTTGATTGGTGGTTTTGCCAATCAATCAGAAGAGTTCCCCCTTACCCCGGGGAGCCTTTTTTGGCCTCTCTGAAGAGCCCCATTTTTAAAAACTGTCGGTCACTTTATGTGAGAAAACTTTTTAAATTTTTAAAACCAAACCATGTGATTAGAGATTGTTTTTCTCGTGACCATTATATTTTAAAGTTAAAAATTTTGGCCAAAAAAATGCTTGTTATTGTAAAAATATCAAAAAAAAACTAAAAATTTGAAAAAATTTTACCAATTTTAAATTTTAAAAAAATTTCGCAGTAAGACAGAAGTTTTTTTCCACTAAAAAATTTTTAAAATAGCATTCCCATATGCTGCTTATTTTGGGCCCAAAATTTTGTAAAGTTTTTTTTTTTTTTTTTTTTTTTTGGTAGTAAGTTTCAAATTTTAAAAAAATTTTGCAAGACGCATTTTTTAGGGCCAGCCCAGTTTAAGTGACTTTGATTGACCTGTAGTTGATCCCCCCAAAAAGACCTCATCAAGAAACTACACCCCTTAAAAAGTTTTCAAAACCGCTTTTGGGAAGTTTATTAACCTTGGGTTTTCACGGAATTAAAGCAAAGGGGGAATAAATTTCAAAAATTTCCCCTTTTTTTTGCAGTTTTAAAATTTTTTTTTTCATTATTCACAAGAATACGTAATGTGATCAGGGAAATCAACTTAATTTGTTTCCCCCCGTTTCTGCCGTTTTCAGAGTATCCCTTGGGGCCCCTGGGCTTTATTTGGCTCAACCACAACCCCCAAAAAGGAGGGCACTGTTTGGCTCTGGGGTCTCATTTTTCTTTCGTTTTTATTTAGGGGCCATTTCATTTTTGGGGCGGACACCCTAAGGTGCTAAAAATTTTAAAAAACTCCCCTTTAAAAATCCCCCCAAATTGGAAACTACCCCCCCCTTAAGGAATATATCCAGGGGTGTATGAGCATATCGACCCCACAGGTGTTCAAAAAAAAATTTTTAGGGTTAGGGCTTGAAAATTTTAAAAAAATATTTTTCCAAATAATCGCAATTTTTAGCTAAAATTTTTAATTTTTAAAAAGGCATTGGTAAAAAAAAAACACCCAAAACCCTTGTTACGCAATTTTTCCAAGTTCGGCAATACCTTCATTTTGTGTAAAAATGCTGTAGGGCGCATGGCAGGCGTAAAAGGGGAGGGAGGTTACTGGTTTTTGGAAACGCAGATTTTGTGGGGCCAGCGAATTTACAAAGCCCCCCAAAATACCAAAAGGTGAAACCTTCCGAAGCCCCACCCATTTTGGATTCACCGCCCATAATCTCATCTAGGGGTGTATTTACTTTTTGGGGTCCCAAGGTGTTCCAAATTTTTTTTTTTTTTGCTTGGGCTTAAAATGAGGGGAAAACACCAGTTCCGCCATTGTTTTTTGGGCTTCATTTTACAGCGTTCCCCTTTTGCAGTATCATGACAGGTATATTTCTAGGGGTCGGGTACAATTGCAATGATATAGATTTTAATAGTTTTTTTTTTTTTTTTTTTAAATTTTTACACAATGAAAAAGGTCTATAAAAAATTGCTTTTTTTTTTTTGCTGTTCGGATACCAAAACGTTTTCATTTTTTCTGTATACGGAGCGATTATGGGCTTGTTTTTTGGGGATAGTTAACGTTTTTTTTTAGTACCTTTAGGGGGGTTTAGCCGCTTGATCACTTTTTATTGGGGTTTTTTTGAGGCATTTTGAACAAAATACAGCTTTTGGTAGGTTTTTTTTTATATTTTTAACAGCGGTCCCCGTGAGTATAGCGACTGCTAGTATTACCGCAGGTGATACATTACAGCATACCCAATTTGTATTTTTTTTTTATGTTTTACTGCTTTTACACAAAAAAAACATTTTATTCAAATTGGAAACCGTTTTTGCATCGCCATAGTTGAACCATTAAATTTTTTTTTTTTCTGTGTATGGGGGCTGTGTAGGGGCTTTTTTTGCGAGTGATTTTATTTTTTTTTTTGTTCATCTTTGGGTGGACCAGACTTTTTTTCAGTTTTAAAACCCCTTTTTTGGAAAGGGGGGTGAAAAAATATGCAATCCGTAGTGTTTTTTAATTTTATTTTTCACAGCACTCACCGTGCGTATCCTGACCAGTTTGCTTTACTTGGGTCGATACGATTTTGGGCGATACCCTATTTATATAGTTTTTTTTAATTTGGAAGCATTTAAATAAAAAAAAATATGTTTTGATTGGTTAAATAAATTTAAGCACGCTGTCTTCTGAGACCCTAACTTTTTTTTTTTTTTTCCTTTTTTTCAGAGACTGAAAAAAATTTTTTTTTTGCGGGATTAACTGCGTTTTTAATTTGGGACAACTTTGGCGTTTATTGAGTTTTTGATGCTTTTTATTCCCTTTTGTGCGCAGGATGCACAAAAAAAACGCAATTCTGTGACGTTTTTGTTTTTTTTTTAGGGTTCCCATTTTCGGGGGTTAAATTAAAATGACGTTTATAGGGTGGATGTTACGCACGGGCGGGGGTACAAAAAATTTGGGACTTTATTTTTTTTTTCTTTTTTTTGGGGGATTGGCGTTGTAAAGGGGGAAAAAGGGGATGATGTGTTTTTACTTTTATTTTTTTTTTTGTTTTTTCTTTTTTTTTTACTTTTTTTTTTTACTTCTTTCACATTTTTTTTAATTTTCCCCAGTGGGATTTGTAACTTCCCAAAACCCCCTGGGGGGAAAAAAAATCATTAGATTGCTGTTTGAAAGGCGATCTGTCACAGCGTATGCTGTGCATAGGCGCCATGGCAATAGGACACCATGCCCCCCCCCCCCCCCCCCCCCCCCATGCAAAAGTGGGCATGGTGACGTACCAGACTACCGGTGCATTCAAGCACTCCGGGGGGGTTTGGGAGGGTACAGGCGGGGGCATCTGTCCCCTTTTCCTCGCCGACGTGGCCGAGGGAGCTATCCTCCGCCGCGGCATCATTTTCGCGGCCCCCGACAAACTGCGGTAATGAGCGTTTTTCACCCCCGGCCGGAGTCATCCGGGGGGATGAGGGGGATGAAGCCCCGGTAATTTTACGCTTGGGGTTCCCCGCCGTGATCGGCGCGCGGCTGCCCGCGAAAGCCCCGGGACGCCAGGGGGGATGCTTCTCCCTTTTTGGGAAGTCACTTCCCCCCCTAGGGGTATGCATTTCGCCCAATTCGGGAAGGGGTTAAACAATTTGAATTCTGTATTTCCCGGCAATTCTCCTTTTTTTGCAATTCCTTATGTAGCGCGGTCTCGGGGGAAAACGCGTTGTTTTGGGGTTTAAATGCTTTATTTTTAGAGAAGGTTTCAGGCTTTTTCTATAATGTTTTACACTTAATAAAATTTTTTTTTTATTCATTTTTCCCTTTCCCCCGGCGCTGGCGCCCCAGATTGCATTGCGCCCTCTCTCCATGACTACAATGGGAGAAGTAGCTGCGTTCTGATTGGTGGGTTAGCCAAGCCCCCGCTTGTCAAACCAAACAGCTCTTTTTTGCCTTTTTACTGTTTTTTGAACTGTCCGGCCTTTGAAATTTTTATGGTCAAAAATTCTCCATAGGATATTTGGGTCTTTGTCGCTCCCATTCTGGTTGGTCAATTTCCTCCATGCTTATAATGGGTCTTTTTTCGCTCCTATTCTGATTTACTGGTTTTTGCCGACAATTTAGGAAAAGTTGTACCGATTTTGGGAAATTTTGTATTTTTCCCCGGGAATTTTTTCTATTTTTCCCAAATTCCAATGTGCCAGTATCGGCGACAAAACGCGTTGTTTGGGGTTTAATTGTTTTTTGTTTAAAAAGAATGTTGGGGCTCTTTTTCAGAGGAAAAATTTTACAAATTAAAAAAAATTTATTTTTTTTTCATACTCCCTGCCGCACGGCGCTGGAGCCCAGATTTCATTGGGCCCCTCTCTCCTAGGATACAATGGGAGAAGTAGCTGTTTCTCTGATTGGCTGGGGTAGCCCAAACCCCCCCTAAATTTAGCCAATCAGCTCTTTTCGCATTTTTTCTGTTTTTTTGAAATGTCCCCCTTTTAAATTTGATTGGTCAATAGTTCTCCTTGGTTTTTAAAGGGTTTACTGGCCCCTCCTATTTGATTGGCCGGTTTCTGCCGGGCCCAAAGAGAAAAGTTTAGAATTTGGAATTACTGTATTTTCCGGCAATTTCCAATATCCGAATTTTGAAATTAGGATATTGGGAAAATGATTTTTTTTTTATTTTTTTTTTTAGTTTTGGGGGTTTGAGCTCTT
Organism: Phyllomedusa bahiana; assembly: GCA_025379985.1. Lineage (NCBI taxonomy): Eukaryota > Metazoa > Chordata > Amphibia > Anura > Hylidae > Phyllomedusa > Phyllomedusa bahiana. Next base: position 43,222 of record JAODAL010032888.1, read on the forward strand.
TTTTGAGAATTTTTTGGGCCCTTTTTTAAAGGTATTTTTGGGTTATTCTCCACACCCTATGTGGAATGATTTTCCCCGCTGTTTTTCCCGCCTGTCTCGGATCAGAAAAGGGTTTTCGGCGCAGTTTCCCTTTGGCCTAAGTCCCGGTTTCGCCCATGAAAACCCCACTTTTTGCCCCACCCACTGGCGAGGCGCAGGGAACTTTTCCCGCATGTATGGCGCGGTTCCCCCTTTAGGGAATCATTTGGCGCGCGCCGCACTGCGCCTAATTTTCCCCACTGCGGGCCCCCCACACTGGCGGGCGCGGCGGACTTTTGCCCCCCATGTATTTTAGTGCACTATCTCGGGGGGGCGGGAAAAAATTTTGGTTTTAAACGCCGCATGCGCCAAAGTCCCGGCATTTGCGCCTCAAACCCCTTTGGGGGAGGGCGGCGGACTTTATTTTTGGGTGTATGAGGGCGCCCCAGTGGGCCCACATAAATCAGGCCCCAGATTTCCCGGAAAAAAAGGCGGGAAAAAGGGGCCCCCACGTGGGAGGAAATTATACAGGGCACCCCAAAAAAGGGCCCAAAAATTTTGGGTTTGTTATGTAGAATATGCAGTGTTTATATTAATTTTTTAAAAAATTTTGTGAGGGCTATCAAGTTGGGCACAAACTTTTAAATTTTTTAAAACCTATTTTGTTTCTTTTGTAAAAAGGGGTTTTAAAAGATCCTCTCTTATTTGTAACAAAACCTCCCCTTCCAGTTTTTTTTTTAAATTTCCCGTATTTCATTGCCCCATTCATAAAAATTTTTCTACAATCTTTGGGCATATTTATTTGTTTGTTTCATCTTTGAACATATTCGGCGAGACCCTTTCAAATTGTCCCCAAAGGGATTCCCCTAAATGTCTGAGGTGCTGTAGGGTTTGTCCATACAAGATAATATTATGATCCCTTTTCCCTTTTAGAATTTAAAATGGTTTTTAATGTATTGCCTTCCCCTATATTAGTTGAAAATTTTGGGGACTGGGGCCCCCAATTTTCCCCCTTTTTTTAGATTTTTTTGGATTAAAGGATTGTGGGGAAAAAAGGATTTTTAAAGGGAAATTTCTTTTTGATGTCTTTAAGCAAAAATTCATTAAACAATTTCCCCCAAAACCATTTCCAAAATGGAATACATCATCCACATTTTTTCTTAAAACCTTAACGATATTCTGAGCAAAACGAGATTAAAAATTTGACAAAAAAAGTTAATGTAAATTTGGGGGCCCCCAAAAGGTGACCCTTCGAGGCCCCCGCAACTGGAAAAATTTTAAATTTCCCGGGCCAATTTTAATTTTTTTTTTGTGGAATGATGTCAAGCGCTTTGATGAAGAACGCAATAAAATAAATTTTTTATAAAATTAACCCTTCCTTTTTCCCCCCCCCGGCCCCTTTCCCGTACTGCATTTGTCCATTTCCCCTTTATAAGGTATGTTGGGTGAAAAAAGATTTAATATCTAGGGTTTCATAGCCATTTTCATTAGTGCCATTTTATCCCCTTTAATTAATTTGTAGGAATTTTTCCTATATCTCTCAAAAAAAACAGGGTTCCAAGGGTTTTCTTTTTTTTTTTTTTTTTAACCCAAAACCCCTTTCAAGCTTGGGCACGGAGGGTCAGCGAGCGACAGGGGGATCCCCCTGCTCAAAAAAGGGGGGAGTAGGTGTAAAACCCACGGCCCGGGGGCGAATTTAAGGAAACCCCCTTGTCTTCCCCCGGTGCCCCCTGAAAAGCGGGGAAGGGTTAGCTTTCAGGGGAAACCCCCCGGTCGCTTTCCCTTTGACGGTTTGGGGTTTTGGGGGTGACAAAAACCGAAGTGGTAGGCACGGAAAAAAGGGTGTGGCGCCCTTAAAAAGCTCCCGGGAAAAATTGGGATTGGAGGGGCAATTTACCTGTTGGGGAGCTGGCCCTTTAAATTTTGGGAAATGTGGGGCGCGCCCCTCCTAGTGGGGAGGAAGATGCAGAGGGGGCATATTGCTGAGGAGGAAGCATGACCCGGAAACAGGTGAGCAAAAAAGCAGCCTTGGGTGCAGGGGCGGGGGGATGAGCAGCAGCGGGGGGAAAATACGTGTTTCGGCTTGGGGTCGGACCACAGGCATGAGCGTTTTCAAAGGTTATTTACATATGTAACGTAGGTTCAAAAACTAAATTTAAACCCTGGGACAATTTGGCCCTTTCCCGGGGGGGGGGGGGAATTTAAAACCCTTTTTGGGAAACCTTTTTTTTATGGGGATCGAGTATAGGTGTACAAGGGTTGGATTAATTAAATGTTTTCCTTTTTGATTCAGGGTTTTCATCTTCTCAACCCGCTTTTTGTTTTTATTTTTGGTTTTATAGGTTTTTATTTATACGTAGGGGTTCGCTGGGTTTTTTCTATAATATATTTTTGAATCATTAAATGGGCGCTAGGGCCCCCTGGTAATTTTGTGGATGGCCATAACAATAAACTGCCCCCCTTTATCGGCCCTTTTTTTAATTGAAAGGGTCATTTTTCAACTCTTCTAAAGGGCCCCTTTTTTCCTCCTTAGAAACAAATTTGAAATAGTATACCCGTACTTTTAAGATTTTATCCCAATTTCATGGACACTTTTTTAATTTTTGCTGCTGAAAACTTCTAGCGGGTTTAAGATGTAAACTCGGATCAAAATTTTGACTTTTTATCCTTTTTATATGTTTTTTTTTGCAGATCTTTTGGTTTTCTTGGGAATATTTTTAAACCCTTTGACCTTTGAGGGATGGTACTTCATAGCCCGGTAAACCGGTAAGTACTTAAAAGCAAAGGGTGGGTTTGCCCAAATAATTTTCGGGTAAAACCCGGCCGGGGTTTAAAAGGGGGGGGGCTGCATTTGCCCCCTGCCCTGTTTTAACCCCCTTAAAACCGCTAGCTTTGGCCACGGCGTAATAAATGAATTAAAAAAAGGTGCCACGCACCGTTCTTTCGGCCCCCAAAGGGGCTTTAGCGATAAGGGTCGCTGAGGTTTCCCGACAGGTTTAAAATGGGGCGGGGGGTGAAGGCTCTGTTCGCTGCCAAAGTTCACCCCCTTTTCCCCACTTCCGG
>JAODAL010032889.1:0-46301 GCA_025379985.1 Phyllomedusa bahiana
ACTGCGAGGTGAGGGCTCCGCCTCCTGTCGTGCTCGGCTCTGCCCCCTGCTGTGCTCCCGGGTCCCACACCATCTCCTGCCTGCAGCTACAGTGAATTTGTTATGGAGTCAACAGAAGCTTCCACAGGTGCCCGTATCATGAAGGCCTCAAGTGAGTGAGTAGCCTCACTATAGAGACCAATGCTAGATAGTATAATAGTGAAACAACATGAATGTGAACTGAATGTATATATGTCTGTGCATGTGTACATGTGTGTGTATGTGTATACATGTGTGTGTATGTGTATGCATGTGTGTGTATGTGTATGCATGTGTGTGTATGTGTATGCATGTGAGTGTATGTCTATACATGTGAGTGTATGTCTATACATGTGTGTGTATGTGTATACGTGTGTGTATATGTATGTATGCAAATGTGTATGTACTGTATGTACACAAATATCACAATATCGCCTCATTCACGTGACTAAACATAATCCTGCCTATTTGTCCCTTACACATGTAAACTTCAATCTGATGATGAATTATATTTGAATAGAATTTTTATACCAGTCATTTGTCAGGGTTGCATTTATTTTTAGCTGCTGCAGCCAGGCTAAGGCTAGGTTCACACGGCGTAACTGCAGGGTACATTTTGCGGCGTATTTGCACATCAATACACCCAACATGTGCCCCACCATTACGGTAATCCATAGCTCTCATCGAGAACTATGAATTACGTCTGTCTCCTCCCATACAATACGATCGTATCGTACGCCTAGGGAGAGAAGGGACAGGTCACTTCTTCGTGGCACTTACGCGCCACTGATGATTGTAGTTAATGGAGCCGGCCCCCCTGAACAATGCGCACTTCCAAAACGCACAGCGTACTGAGGCATGTAGAGGACATGCGGCAGTACACCATGTGAACATGGCCTAAGGGTATGTTCACACAGCGTACCTGTGCACACCGCTATACGGCCACCTCCCATCCACTTTAACTTCTCCCCCTGAAAGAAGCGGCCTGTCACTTATTTTTACGGGCGGGTTCTGTGTTCCAGGGAAAGCAACCAGTCACCAGAGCACTCACTGCTATGATTTTACCATATTTGTGGGGTGCACTTTGGACGCATTACAGCAGTTATGCCCCAAAAATACACTGTGTATGTTCACACCACGTAATGTCGGACTGTAGTTCGGCGTGTAATTGCGCTTCAATACGCCCGACAAACCGGCCGACATTATGGTAATTCATAGGTCTCACTGAGAGCTACGATTACCCGTTCAGGGGAGAATAAATATCAGAGGGACGCGCGGGCGACAGTTTTTTCTCTGTAAAAATACATGCTGCAGTTCCAAATGGGGCGTGAAAAATGCTGTGTGAACTCCGCCCTACTGAGCAAAACTTAACACAAAGGGCCCGGGCCCCGGATGTTTTGGGGCCCTAGCAACGCCTCTGCATGTACCCACCACTGTGGATAATTCATTTTCTGAAGACCTCTTTGATGACTGTCTGCTCCTCACCTCCTGTCTCTTTCCCCCTCCTTGTAGATTGTAAGCCCTCTCGGGTAGGGTCCTCTCTCCCTCTGTCATGCCAATTGTCATTATCCCTCATCACTGTACTCGTTTGACTTATGTAATGTATGTAACCCCCTCGAATGTACAGCGCCCTGGAATCAATGGCGCTTTAAAATAAATAATAATAATAATAATAATGACAAAATGCGGTTGGGGTCAGAAGGCATGTTAAAAGATCAAGAGGATGATTTAGTCTGCTCTGACGCCCAGTTACTGATGCCATCAGAGGAGGAGAAGGAAGCCGGTCAATCGGCAAAAATCCCGTGCGGTCGGCAACGCCTTGCAGTCCCTCTTGCTTGTTGCCCGCAGCTCCTAGATGCAGAATGTCAGGACGACGAAGTCACCTGTGTTTATGATGATGATGACGACATTGCGGATCCAACCTTGGGCCTTTTTTGCAAATTTGCTTGGGGAGCGCTTCATCATGGGCGAGGGTAGGAAGACGATGGGTAGTGTCCGTACGGGGTCCCCCCTCAAAAAGGGGAAAAAGGGGGCGCGCAGAAGTCCCCTGTATGGTTCCGCCAGCCAGGGCAGCGGAAATTTCCCCGCTCCTCGCTTTATCGCCATCAAAAAGGTCCAGGGGCCTCTCAAGCCCCGGGTTCTTTAGCAAGCCCTGATTCATCCCGCGATGTCATTTTGCGGGCCCTTTTCCGTAAACGCAAAAGTAGAGGGAAGAAACTTAGGTGTTTAACCCCCAAACAAGTCTAAATCACATGAGCAATGCATGAAATTGAAAAAAAGGGGGGAACATTGGCCAAAAAAAGGCCCCCGACCCACGGGCCCGGGGCCACCCAAAAAAATGTTTAAAAAACCCCCTGTCTCCGCCTCCCTCCTCCCCCGCCACCCCCCAAGGGGTTCCCCAGCTTTCCCAGTCTCTCAGAGTCATGATCAGGGGTCGGGCCCCCCTTTTAGGCCCCCCCCGTCGCCCAAAAGTACCATCAGCAAACCCCCAAGACCCCCTCCTACTCCTCTCCTTCCGCCCAGTTTGACGACCTGCACGCCGTTTAACGGCCAGGGCAAAAAGCCAGCCTTCTGGGCTTCCAGGTTTTTGGGAGCAGAAGAAACCTTTAAAACCCAAAAAACCCTCCCCAAAACCAAAAGCCTGAAAAGTCGGGGATTTTCCAAAAATTTTGGCCTTGGAAATGTTGCCTTTCTTTTGGTTTGGGCACAGATGGGTTTTCCCCCACGTCTTTGGCCCCTTTCCTGCCCCCAATACCAGATACCAAGAGGCATTTCTTTCCCCGAAAAGCCATCCTGCCCGGGCCCGCCCAAAGTGTCATTTTAAAATTTAAGCGGTTGTTGCATCTGTGGCCGGAAAAAATATCTGACCCCGACCCCAAGGGGCTAGTAAGCACGGCCCCCAAAACCCCTATAAACTCTGTACCCGCTCACTGGGGGAGCTGTGGTTTGGGTGGTCCCCTTTGGGGGGACGGTGGTCTCAGGCTCGGGCACGCACTTCAAAAAAACCCCCAGGGATGGTGGGAGGGCTTTTTTCACCCAAGGTCCCCCTGGTGGCCCTCAATTTCCCCGAGAAAATAGGCCCTGTTGAAAATTAAACTTTTCCCCTTTGGGGACCGTTTTCCCCACAGAGGTAAGGACTGTGGACAGCTCTCCGCCCAAAGAGACCGAGCGCTGGGGTGGGTGACAAGAGGCCCTTTTGTGAGGGAAGGGGGGTTTTGCAATAAAAGGTCAAATCTGCTGGGGCCCTTAAGATCGGAGGGTGGAGCACAAAACCCTTTCCCGGGACATGTCATGAACCTTTTTCGTCCAAAATTTCTAAAGGAGCAAACCCCGGGGCTGGACGCCCGCTGAGGAAGGCTCGAGGTCTGAGTTTGCACTTTCCCCCGTTTTGAACCATGCTTGTCCCCCCCTGGGTGCGTTTTTAGCGTCAGTCGGCCTCCCCATCAACCCTTTTGTTTTTTGACGTGGGAACACGCTGGAATTCCACCCTCCACAAGCTCCCCGATTTTGGCGCAGCGTTTAATTTCATTAAGCGTTTGAAGTGACACATGGGGATGACAAGCAGCGGTGGGAGCCACCGAGAGGGGAGGAGGTTTAAAGAGCTCTCCCCCATCCCTTTCCAGTTTTGAAGAAGCCACCAAAATGGTTCAGTTGCGGACGATGCCCTTGTCAGCATGAGCATTGTGGTGACCCTTATTTCGGGAAATTTTTTGGAACTCAAAAACAAAAATTTCCCCCGGCCAGGGGAAGGGGAAAGGAAAGCCCGGACACAGATGCGGAACAAACCTTTCTCCCCCCGTCAAATCCACAAGGGCCGAAGTTTCCCCCCAATTTTATGGTTTTCATTGGGCATGGTTCGGGGTCCGGGGCTGTGCAAGGCGGGCATAAGTTTCTCAGGGTCCCAAAATCTAAAGGCAAGTCAGGGCGTGTTGAACCCTGTGCCGGAGGAAGGGGGGGAGGGGGGAGGGGGAAGGGAGGTTTCCCTTTTAGAAAACCGACGTTTTCCCGACGCCCCTTTCCCCTTGGAAAAAAAGGTTGGCGGCAAATTTGGGGGGGCGGAGGGGGGAAGATGGGGGAAATCATTTTTGGGTTTTTAGTCCCCCGACCCAGGGGCTTGGAAATCAAGGCCCCATCCTCAAATGAGTGTTTGGGATGTTTCCATTTCCCCCAAACATAAATCCTCGCATTAAGGCCTCAAAATAAAAAACAGTTAGGGGGGGCCACCATCCTGACCCCCAGGTACAAAAAAAAAAATCAGCACTTTCCTTCCCCCCACCCAAATAAAGAGTAAAATGCAGGAAATGGAAAACCTTCCCTGATTGTTTCAACGGAGTTTTTCTGTTGCTTCTGTTTCCAGTTCTTCAAATGTCAGGGTGGAACAACATCAAAGGGGACGTGACAGCTAGAGTGCCAACTAGCCTTTACGGCAAGCAGAAACACAGGCAAGGTAGCAGAACCCTAATGGGTGACCTCTGGCAACCCTTTTTTTACCACCTCAACAAGGGCATGAAATTTGCACACTTTCCAACACCCCGGGGACTAGCTTAAGACCCCATGGGCACGACTATCGGTCTAAACCCGAGGGTTTTTTTTATGGTTCCCCGGCCCCAAATTTAGACTTCGGGTATCCAAAAGGGACAATGGCCCGAGCCCCGCTCACCTTCCCATAAAAGGGGTTTTTCCTGCCCAGCACCCAAAGCTTTTCATATTTCGCGGACCCTTTCAGCACAGCTGGAGAAAATCATTAAGCCCAAACGCATCCCCCTTTCCCACAGATTTTGGGATCTTTTTTGATTTTTCATCAAGATGAATCAGGAAAGGATTTTCTGTTTAAATTTTTTTGGGGGTTTTTGGGGGTCTTGTTGCTGTGAGAAAAAAGCTATAATATGGGTTTTTTGGGAAAAGAAAATGTGGCTTTTTAAGGGCATTTCCCCCTAAACAATTTTAAACAGGGGGTGAGAATCATTTTTATAATTTTTTGGGTCATGCGGGCCTTTGAAATAAGCAATACTACGGGTCCTTTTCAAAAAAAATTTGTTTTGCAGCTTTTTTCCCTTCACAATTGTCAAAAGTGGTCAAGGGTAAATGCTTTAAAATTTTTGGGGGGCTTTTTGGGCCTGGGACATGAAAGCTATACAAAGGCCCTATTAAAAAAAAAAGTTTTTTTTCTAACAGACATTTGTTTTTCCCACAATTGTCCAAAGGGGCTAAAGGGGTCATGCTTTAAATTTTTTTGGGGGCTTTTTGCTGGGGAAAATGCAGCTATACTACAGGGTCCTATTAAAAAAAAGAAAATGTTGTTTCTAAAAAGGGACATTTGTTCTTAACAATTTGGGGTTCAAAAAAGGTGGGTAAAAAGGGTTTTGTTTTGAAATTTAAATTTTTTTTGGGGGCAAATTCTTTAAAAATATTTAAACCCTTTTTAAGGCCCAATTAATTAAAAAAAAAAAAAAAAGTTGTTTCCCTTTATTTTAAAAATTTTGGGGTTTTAAAAATTTAAATCTAAAAATTGCTGTCAAAAAACGGAAAAAAACCTCTGAATTGACAAAGGCCAAAATTGCCCTTGTTTTTAAAGGGGGAATTTTAACCAGAGAACCCCGAAAGGGGGAAACCAATTTTTACATTTTAAAAAAGTGAAAAAAAAATCCAAAGGGGGATTTAACCAATTAAAATTATTTCCAAGTAAAGCTCATTTTTTCCGCACCCCTACGGGGGGGGCAAGCGCTCCCCAGGTCTTGACTGTTTTCCCTGGGGAAAGGGCTGGGGTCTTACCTCCATTTCCCGTTTTTCCGAAATCGGGCTTAAACCACACTTTTTTCGTTGCTGCGTCAAAAGGGGGCTTTTTTCCCTTGTTAATAGTTTGAGGGACCCCCCAGTTTGGGCTCTCCCCGCACCACTGAAATTTTGCCCGGCCCTGGCTGCTGAACCTGGTGTTAATAGAGGGACGACGCTAGCCTTTCCCTCTCACCCACCCTCTGAAGTTTGGCAGCGGGACCCCCCCGTGTTAACAGAGGGCTGACGGCAGCACTGGCTTCTATCGGTTAGGGGCAAATTCAGGAGAGCTTAAAATTTTTCTCAAAAAAATCAAAATTTTGAAAAAGGTGATTTTGTGGGGTTTTAAGTAGTTTCAAAAAGGGCCCCAGGTCTGGACACAATTGCACAATTTGGGGTTTTAAAAATTTTTCTGGGGCTGGAGTCACTATGGGGTCGCATATTTGACCCTCCGGGGGAGCCCCTTTTCCCTAATCAATGAAGAAGGATTTTGGGGGAAAAAAGAAACCATTAATTGATTGGCTGAATCAGTCCAGAAGGCCCGGAGAGCAAAAGTTCCCTTTTCCACTAAGAAGTGTTTTGGGGTTTATTGGGCATTTTTATTTCTTTTGTCGGGTGCTTTCAAAATTAAAAACATTACCGGGGTAAAAAATACCTTTAAAAAAACTGCAGGGGGGAGTGTATGTTGTATGTTTTCACACTTGAAAAAAAGCAAAAGGTAATAATGTAAAAAATATAAAAAAAACTTTCCCCAAATAAAATTTTGAAAAAAATGTAATTTTTCCAAAAAAATTTTACTAAAAGAGAGTCAAATGTACAAAAAAGCATAGTGCCCCCTTTGTGATCTGTTTGGTCAAACAGGTTTTTGGGGTCAGCTTTTGGGGCCCCCGGGCAGGGATAGTTCCCATGCCCCGTGAAACTAAAAAAGGTGGTTGAAAGACTCCTTTTTCCCGGGACTTTTTAAATGTGGGGCTCATGCATTTTTTGGGGGGGGATGCTTTTTGGCCCAGGGGCAAGGTATAGTCAAAGTCCCGTTTAAAATAAAAAAAGGTGGGTTTAAAGACTCCTTTTACCCGGGGACTTTTTTAAATTTTGGGGGGCAGACAGGTTTAATGGGCATAATGCCCGGGCCCCGGACGGTAAATCCCCAAAGTCCAGTTCAACTAAAAAAGGTGGTTTTAAAGATCCTTTTTCCGGCACTTTTTTTAAAAGGGGGGGGTCTTGCAGGTTTGGGGCCTCAAGCTGTGGCCCAGGAAAAATGGATGTCAATGTCCATTCAACTAAAATGATGGTTTTTAATAATAATGCCTTCTGACACGTTTTAATTTTTGGGGGCATGGAGGTTTAAGGGGCATGCGTAGTTTCAAAGACCGGGATTGTGAAAAGTCTGGGGAAATTTTTTTCGGTGGGCTTTTGTTGGTAATTGGGGTTGCCTAAAGATGAGGGCCCTATTTCCAAAATTTTTCTGTTGGGGGATACTTTAATTTTCCCGCTTCTTCCCGCCCTGTTTGGGTTTTAAGAAGGAAGGTTTGTTTCCCCCCTCCCCTAGCTTTAATGGTCATCGGCGATTAAACGCTTTCGACTATCAGAAATCGTCATGATAAATTGCCGATATCGCCCTTTACTCGATAACGATTGTTGACGCAATCGCTCATTACTATTTATAATAAGTAATGTACGGGAAAACAAAAAATAATCAGAGATATTGAAAAACGATGTTTAAAACATAAAAAAAAAAATAGGGATTTTCTGCCACAAACCCTTTAAAATGGGGGAAATTTTTTAAAATTTTGGGAAGAAGGGCAATATTTTTTATTTTACAACATTTTATTGTGATTATGTTTATTTACCAATAAGCTGCAAAACTTTGTGAGAATTTATTGCTATGTGTTTATCCCATTTCTGAACATGGAAGAGGCCCAGATTGTGAGTAATCAGCAGTTACTGGTTTTCCTGGGAGTTTTCTTCAGTTTGTCGCGTCTACCTTCTCTGCAGGGGTACAGGTAAACTGGATTTGTTGTAATGCTCTGGCTCCTGGAATAGCTCCAAATCCATACAGACAGCCATTTTTCATAATGCAGCCCTGTACAGATATCTTTTTCCTTCTACCATCTGTAAAATGTAGAAATATATGAATAGTGATAATTCAAAGAAAATGTTTACATCTATCTTAGGAATTGACCGCAAACTTAAGGAGTAAGATTCTTTTCAGTGGGAGTTCTGAGCACAGCCAATCGCACTGCTCATCTGTACTGGGACCTTCCAAAGAACAGAATGGAGAACACAGCACTCCCCTGTACTGGGAACTCCCATAGAACCGAATGGAGAACACAGCGCTTCCCATTACTGGGAACTCCCATATAACAGAATGGAGAACACAGTGTTCCCCTGTACTGGGAACTCCCATAGAACAGAATGGAAAGAACACAGTGTACCCCTCGACTGGGAACTCCCATAGAACAGAATGGAGAACAGTACTTCCCTGTAATGGGAATTCCCATAGAGCAGAATGGAGAACCCACAGCTCCCCTGTACTGGGAACTCCCGTAGAATAGAATGGAGAACACAGCAATCCCCTGTACCGGGAATTCCCATAGAACAGAATGGAGAACACAGTGCTCCCCTGTACCAGGAACTTCCATAGAACAGACTGGAGAATAATAATAATAATAATAATAATCTTTATTTATATAACGCCAACATATTCCGCAGCACTTTACAATATAGAGGGAATAAGAACAGACAACCCAGACATTACATTATAGAAAAGCTACTTACATATCAGACACGAGGTGTGAGGGCCCTGCTCGCAAGAGCTTAAAATTAGTGTTGAGCGATTGCGTTGGCTATCGAGATCGATCGATAGTCGATAGTCGGCCGCTATCGATAAGGTTTTTCGATAGTGAGCATCGATATGAGCATTACCATTAAAGTCTATGGGAGAGCAACAAAACACCTTCATTATTACACTCAAACAAGGCTGGAGAAGCTGAAATTAACATCCACAACAGTCAAATGGATACGTGCTACATCTTAGGCAACACACTTAGGTTATAAAAGTCACAGAAAAGTCACAGACCATTCACAAACCCTGTCTTGTACCACCGCATGACCCTTAAAAACCGCATCACCCAAAAATTAAAAAGTGCCAGAAGGCAGTATGATTTAAAACCATCATGTTACGGAACTGGACATTGAATATCCCTGTCCTGGAAGGGCAGCATGAGCCCCAAACCTGCATGACCCCCAGATTTAAAAAGTGCCGCAAAAAGGAGTCTTTCACCACCATTTAAGTTGAACTGGACTCTAACTATATCTGTCCTGTACCTCAGAATGACCATTAAACCTGTTTTACCCACATTTTAAAAAGTGCCAGAAAAAGGAGTCTTTCAACCACCATTTTTTAAGGTTTTGGGAAAACCCTTTGGCCCCCAATTGAAAATTTTTTAGGAAACTGTTCCCTGTGCCACAGCATGACCCAGGGCCGGAGTTACAGGGGGTTGCGGTGAGAGCCCAGGCTGGCGTCGTCATCTATTAACACGCGGGTTAAAATGCCCTGATAAAGCCAGCAATGAAAACTGTCGTGCTGAAGAAGAGTGCGGAAGCGAAGTGTGAGAAACCCCCTTCCTCAGTACACAGTCAATACCTGGGTAGCGCTTGCCCCTCCTTATGAGTGTGCCCAAATTTGAGCTTCACTTGGAAAAAACTGGTGGTTAACGCTCCTGTTCCCCCCCAAAGGTTTCCCCTTTATCTTGGCATTCTTTTTCTCATTTTACTCAAGTGCGGGAGGAAAATGTCTCTGTACTTTGTTCTCTGTCCGTCTCCATACTCCATGTCCTCTGAATAACCTACATCTGGTCAAGTTTCCTGTACCTCCCTTGTACAATTCAGAGGAATTTTTTTTAACAGCTATTTTGTACATGCAAGTTTTTTAGTACTTAATTCTAGAAAACAAAATGTTAAAGTCGGAGGGAATCCCACCATGTCTTTGTTTCTCTTTTTTAATTGTATTAAATGGGTTTGTCTCAATACAGGGATTGATAGCTATGTTAAAGACCCATTTTTGCAATATGTGTCATTAACAGTGTCCTACCTATTCCTGTTTCTGACAGCACCATCACCATTGAGCACTCTTGACCATTGTGAAAGAACAAATGTTTTTAGAAACAACATTTTTTAGAATAGGACCTGTAGTATAGCTCCCATGTCACAGCAAAATGCCCCAAAAATTCAAACATGACCCATGAGCCACTTTTGACGATGTGAAGAACAAATGTCTATTAGAAAACATTTTTTTAGAATGGGACCTGTAGTATTGCTGCATTTAAAAGCAGAAATGACCCAAAAAATTATAAAAAGACTTCTCAGCCAACTGTTAAAAATTTGTGAAGGAAAATGCCACTTAGAAGCCACATTTCAAATTCCAAAGGACCATAAATTATTGCTGTATCTCACAGCAACATGACCCCAAAAAATTATAAATATGACTCTCAGCCACTGTTAAAAATTGTGAAGGAGAAATTGCCACTTAGAAGCCACATTTTTTGTTCCAAAGGACCATGATTATTGCTGTATCTCACAGCAACATGACCCAAAAAATTATAAATATGACTTCTCAGCCACTGTTAAAAATTGTGAGGCAACATGACCCCAAAACCATTGACAATGTAAAAAATTCTAAAGATGAAGTGAGTAAATGGAATATGGTTTTGTCATGAAACCTTGGTGTCTTTAAGTCTCCTCACAGCAAAACCAGCCAAAAGAACTATTGGGAATGGAGAATAAAAATAGCATTAAGAAATAATCATTTTAAAAATAAGTTTTCAAGAGGACCATTTCTGTTGGAGAGGAAAGGTGAAGTAGACCAAACAATAATCGGTGACCTCGGAAATTTGGGGGCCACAACATCATCAAGATCCATGCCTGATTCATCTTAAATGAAAGTCAAACGATCCACATTTTTCTGTGGAAAGCCGGATGCGTTTGCCCTGTAATGACTCTTCCGGCTGTGCTGAAGGTCCGCTCAGATATGACGCTGGCTGCTGGGCAGGACAACACCTCTATGGCGGGGCGAGCCAGCTCGTGGCCATTCGTCCCATTTTGGATACCCAGAAGTCTATTGGGTCCAGAACACATACAAAAACATTGGTGTTGAGACGCAGATAGTCTTGCACCATGATCTTAAGCTGGTCTCGGGTGTTGTTTCTGTGTCCTGCTTTGCATGCGTTGGTGAGGTGGTAAAAAGATTGCCAGAGGTCACCCATTAGGCTTCTGCCACCTTCCCCTGCTGCTGCCGCTGCTGCCGCTACGGCTACTTGGCACTCTACTGCTGTCACTCGCTGGCGTTGTTCCACCGTGACATTTGAAAGAACGTGAAGCAGACGCAACAGATGTCTCCAGTTGATCAATCAGCAAGGTCCTCCATTTCCCTGCATTTTACTCTCTATTTGGGTGGGTGGAAGGAAAGTGCTGATTTTGTTTTGAAACCGGGGATCCAGGAGGGGGGCCCACCCAGTAACTGTTGTTCTTTTTGATGGCCTTAATGCGAGGATCATGTTGGAGGAAATGGAGCATCCAAGCACTAATGTGAGAGATGGAGCCTTGAGTTCCCAAGCCTCTGGGTTGAGGGGCACTAGCAAACGCATCTTCCTCATCTGCCTCAAATTCACACCAACCTCTTTCCAAGGCAGGGACGTCGGTGTCAAGGAATCCTCCTCCTCCCCTCCTCCTCCTCCTTCCGCTTCCTCCGGCACAGCTTCAACACAGCCCTGACTGCCTCAGATGATGCACCCTGAGAGCTGAGGTGCCGCCTTGCACTAGCTCTGGACCCTGAACCACTGCCTAATGAAGACCGATAAAATGAGAAACTGTCGGGCCTTGTGGATTTGATGGAGAGAAAGGCTCCTTTGTCTGCATCTGTGTCCTTTCTCCTCCTCCTCGCTGGGGGGACCTGATGTTTCAGAGTGTCCATCGATCGTTCCAGAACTAAATCACCACAATGCCATGCTGACAAGGGCTTTCGTCCGCACTGACCATTTTGGTGGCTTCTTCAAAACTGGAAAGGAGGGTTCAGAGCTCTTTCACCTGCCTCCACTCTCGGTGGCTCACGACCCCGAGGTCCGCACCGCTGCTTGTCGGGCCCAATGTGTCACTTCATACTGCTAATGGCATTGCACTGCTCCCACAATCGCTGGAGAAATGTGGAGGGTGGAATTCCAGCGTGTTGCCACGTCAACAATGAGACGGTTGAGGGGAGGCCGAGCTGACGCTGCAACGCAGCCCAGGCGCAACGAAGCAGGGTGGCGAACGGCGGAAGTTCGAACTCAGCCCTCGAGCCTTCTTCAGCAGGCAGTCCAGCCCCGGGGTAGCTCTTTAAAAATTTTCCCTGGACGACAAGTCATGACA
Organism: Phyllomedusa bahiana; assembly: GCA_025379985.1. Taxonomy (NCBI): domain Eukaryota; kingdom Metazoa; phylum Chordata; class Amphibia; order Anura; family Hylidae; genus Phyllomedusa; species Phyllomedusa bahiana. The sequence goes on from JAODAL010032889.1 coordinate 12,196, forward strand.
TGTGCCAGGAAAGGGGATGTCTCCAGCCTACCGATCTTAAGGGCGGCCAGCAGATTTCGCCCGTTATCGCACACCACCTTGCCTGGACAAGGTTCTTGTCACCCAGCCAGCGCTGGGTCTCGTTGCGGAGAGCCGTCCACAGCTCCTGACCTCGTTGGGGACGGTCTCAAAGGCAGATTAATTTCAACACGGACTGGTGTCTCGGGGCACGTGATGCCACCGGAGGACCTTTGGGGGGAAAAGAGCCCTGCACCATCCCTGCGGTTTTGAAGAGCGTGCGCCCGAGCCTTGCCTGGAGCCACCCGGCACCCAGAAAAACGCTCCCCTTTTCGTTGGGTGGGGTTTATGTTGGCTTTGATGGCTTTTTAAAAATTAGAAAGTTTGAAATTTTTTACCTCTGGCCCCCCGTTTTAAAAAGATGCGCCGGGGATCGTTTCTTTGGCTTTTAAATTCTTGTAAGCCACGAAAACAAACCCCAACCACGGTGGGACCCAGGGAGGGGGTAGGTTCTCGTCCCAAACCCAAACGGGGGGGTACCCATTAAGGGGTAAATAAGAAAGGGGGGTTTGGGGCCCCGGGGCCCTATGGGGAAATGCAAGAGGTGAGTATATTTTAAAAATCATAAAAGCTTTAAAAACGAACGGGGGGACATTCCCCTGTGCGGCCTTTTTTGCCCTTCCCCCCTTTCCCCTTTTTTTTATAACTTTTGGTTCCCCCTCCCTACTTATGCGTTTACGGCAAAGGCGGCAAAATGACAAACCTTGGTGAATCAGAGGCTTGGTCAAAAAAGGCCCAGGCTTGAGAGGTCCTGGACCTTTTTGACGGCGATAAGCGAGGAGCGGGGGTTTTGGGGCTGACCGTGGCTGGCGGGAATCATATCAGCGGGCTTCTGCGACCCGCCCCCTCCCTTTTTTGTGGCGGGACCCCAAATTTACACTACCCCATTGTCTTCCTCCTCGTCCATTGATGAAGCGCTCGCAAGCAAATTCTGCGGAAAAGACCAGGATGGATCCGCAATGTCGTCATCATCATCATCCTCAACACAGGGGACTTGGTCGTCCTGACTTTCTGCATCCAGAAGCTGCGGGCTACAAGCAAGGGGCACTGCAAAGGCGTTGCCGACCGCCCGGGATTTTTTCCGTTGGGGCCGGCTTCCTTCACCTCCTCTGATGGCATCAGTAATGGGCGTCAGAGCAAACTAAATCATCCTCTTGATCTTTTAACATGCCTTCTTGACCCCAAAACCCCATTTGTCAAACAAAGAGGTCTTCAGACAATGGATTAAACCACAGTGGTGGGTACACCAGTTGACATTTGGGCTGCTTCATGTTGGACGGATGCTGATGATGCTGATGACGACATTTGTGGCCGTGACTGGGAGGACGAGGAGGTAAGACTGCTAGAAGCAGGTTGCATTAACCACTGAAAAGGGCAGATTGGCGACGATGTTCGTTACTTAAAATTCACAGGGCCCTGACCCAGCGATGACAGGCCTGATGGTCCTGCAACTGACGATCCCTGCATGCGTGTTGTCGCCAGCACTGGAAGGAGCACCTTCTCCGTACCTCTTTCCCCATGTCCTACCCCCCCTCTTGCTCGCTTTCCACCTGCATTTCGCTCCATGTTCAGAATATAAAAATTGAGAAGGTATCGAATAGTTTTGGAAAGTCTCTTATTAAAAGATGGCAAATCACAGCTAAATTTTCAAATCCCTCTAATCAAAACAAAATTGCTGGATTCAAATTTAACTGCAAGGTGTCCCATCAACAAATCTGGACTGGGCAAAAGTGCAAAAAACAGTATCTGTTATGTTTTCGTATAATACACGGTATTTTTGCACCTTCAATTCACCTGTGGTGACCCATAGAATTGCTGTTTTAAGATTTACGTGGATGCTGCGTCAATGAACAAAGCTGGGTGCGAAAAAAATCAAAAAACACCCTATCTGTTATGTTTTTCGTATAATACACGGGATTTTTTGCACCTTTCAATTCACCTGTTGGTGACTTTAGAATTGCTGTTTTATTTTTTTTTTTTTTTTTTTTTTTTTTTTTTTTTCTTTTTTTTTTTGTTTTAAGATTTAAAGGGATGCTGCGTCAATGAACAAAGCTGGTGCGCAAAAGTCAAAAAACACTATCTGTTATGTTTTTTTGTATAATACCGGGGATTTTTTGCACCTTTTTAATTCACCTGTGGGAACTATAGAATTGCTGTTTAAAAAATAACTGGATGCTGTGTCAATGAACAAAGCTGGGTGCGCAAAAGTCAAAAAACACGTATCTGTTATGTTTTCGTATAAAACAAGGTATTTTTTGCACCTTTCAATTCACCTGTGGTGACTATAGAATTGGTGTGTTTTAAGATTTACGTGGATGCTGCGTCAATGAACAAAGCTGGGTGCGCAAAAGTCAAAAAAAAGTTTCGGTTATGTTTTAGTATAATACACGTATTTTTTTGCACCCTTTTAATTCACCTGTGGTGACTATAAATTGCTGTTTTAAGATTTACGTGGATGCTTTCGTCAATGAAAAAGTGGGGGCGCAAAAGTCAAAAAACACGTATCTGTTATGTTTTTTGTATAATACCGGTATTTTTTGCACCTTTCAATTCACCAGTGTGATATAGAATTGCTGTTTTTAAAATTTCGTGGATGCCCGCGTCAATGAACAAAGCTGGGTGTGCAAAGTCAAAAAACACGTACTGTTTATGTTTTGGGATAATAAACCCGGGATTTTTTGCACCTTTCAATTCACCTGTGGTGAAATATAGAATTGCTGTTTTAAGATTTACGTGGAAAGCTTCGTCAATGAACAAGCTGGGTGCGCAAAAGTCAAAAAACACGTAACTGTTATGTTTTCGTATATACACGGTATTTTTGGCAACAAACAACCTGTGCTGACTACAAGATTGCTGGATTGTAATTTAACTGCAAGGGTTTGGATTATATCAACAGTCAAGGTGTAATGGGTAAAATTAAATGAACACATATCTGAAATGTATACTGATAATAAAAGTGGAGTTTTGCCCTAACAAAGAGACCTTGCAGTTCTAGAAATGATGTGTATCCAATAAAGTTCAGGCTGCCCAATATCCAGGAAATATTTCAATAGCAAACTGTTAATAATAAAGATATTCACTACAATGTCCTACACTAAGTCTTGGTGAACTTTATCCAGTTTTCTTTATAGATAGAGCTTGTCTGTGTTTCGCCCGGGGGCCCCCCCCCCCCCCCCCCGCTCCCACCGCCGTGAATTTACAGCGGTAGATGCTGCTTTAAAAATTCTCTAGCTAACTACATAAAATACTTCAAATCTCTAATATAACTAAATTGGAAGGATAACAGCTAATAGTAGAGGTTTCTCTGTGCAAAAATTAGACTAATTTCGTTTGAGCTTTTTTGGCCACAGGCAGAGCGCAAGTCCTATCCCTATGAGACGCTGGAAGACACTGAGGCTGAAACAGGAAACGCTGTTCTATGTAAAACGAGGTCATGTGATTTTTCCAGCCAATCGCAACCTACACATCCCAGTCATGATGTCGCACACACATCCTCACCCTGCTCTATTCTGTAATCTGATTTGCTGGCCGCCAAAATTACAGGAAGCGCCGAAAAAGGGGCGATCTTAAAAGATGATGGCACAGATTTTAACCTTAATTATCGCATATCTGGAAATTTCGATCACCATAAAAACCTTGCCGATTTCAACTTTGTCGATAAAAATCGCTCAACACTACTTAAAATCTATTTGGGTGTATGGATGAAACAAAGGGTGACAAGTGCTTGGTTTACAATGGTCCAGCCATGTTACATAAATATAGGGTAGTAAAAAGTGGATGAACCTGCCATCCCAACCATACATCTATATACAGATAAGTGCCTGTGGGTGCCAAAGTTTAGGAAGTGATGAATGTGTGACATAATTTGGAGGGTGAACAATTAGGGATCTTGATGGGCTTGTCTATGAAGATGACTTTTCAGAGCGCACTTAAAACTGTGAGGGTTGTGAGTCTGCCTGATCACATGGGGTAACATGTTCCAGAGAACCGGAGTAGCACGTGCAAAATCTTGGAGACGGGCATGTGAGGTTCGGATGAGTGAGGTGTGTAATCTTAGATCAGTAGCAGACCGGAAAGACCGGGTAGGATGGTAGACAGAGATGAGTGAGGAGATGTAGGGGGTGCAGTGCTGTGGAGAGCGCTCCATTGTACTGGGAACTCCCATAGAGCAGAATGGAGAACACAGCACTGGCCTGTACTGAGAACTCCCATAGAACCGAATGGAAAGAACACAGTGCTCCCCTGTACCAGGAACTCCCATAGAGCAGAATGGAGAAACCCACAGCTCCCCTGTACTGGGAACTTCCATAGAACAGAATGGAGAACACAGCACTTCCCTGTAATGGGAACTCCCATAGAGCAGAATGGAGAACACATTTCTCCCCAGTACTTCGAACCTTGTAACTGGGGCTGATATATTAGCCTAAGTAACAGAGGAAATACAGGGAAATAACCCCCTGGGATAACTGCATTATTTGGTCTGATGAGACCCAGCAGCTCATGCAGTTATCAAGGCCTGACGGTCACGTGACTGCCAATGGAGATCCCATCTATTGTTAACAGCCATCTCTACATCCACGCAACTGGATGCTTAGATTTAGAATGTATGTGTAGAGATAAATGGCCACTGTCCAGATGTTTACCATCAATGGAGGTTTAGCAAGTAGGTAAAAAAGACCTGTGTTTCTTAAGTTTAACAAAGAACAGGAAGAAGATGGAAATAAACGGCTGGTATAGGTAATTTTAGAATTTTTTTCTCCCAAACCAAGTGACTTGAATAGGGCCCTGTTCAATACGGGTTTGACCAAATTTGTAAACAATTTGGGTCATCCAGAATTTTTTCAAACCCTATCCCTAAGGTTAAGTGTAACTGTAAGTTAGTTAGGGTTTCTATGGTGTTTTAAGATCTTACATCAGTCTCAGAGTTCCTCCAGACCTCATGTTGGTCCCACTGTGTTTGACATTTCCATTGTGACCATGCAAGGTCACTTCTGGTTTCCCTGGGTCGCCCTTATATTCTAAAAAGTGGAAGCGACATTAGACGTGTGTCACATCTGATCTCACTTCCAGTACCCAAAACATAGAGGAAACCTAGTGAAGTCGGACATCCCCATAGAAGTGATGTCGAGGTGGGAGCAACGCGAGGCCTGGAGGGATGTGGAAAGGAAAGTTAACTCCTTAAATTACTAAAACACTAGTTCTCATCCAAAGCAGAACTTACACGAAAATAGAAAAGTAGTCCATCAACTTCTTCATATGTTAAAAGATATGTATACTTGCAGCTTTATTCAATACAAAAATGGTTAAAAGCCTGTTAGGCAAACAACATGTCGGTGGACAAAGCGTCTATGCGTTTCAGGAGAACACTTCAGTAACACACCGAACAGTAAAAAACTATTTGGTCCTGGTAGGAAGATGAAAATAAACTTCCTTGCCTAATTAATAGTGAAACATTATATCATGTCTCTTATTGAGCCCTGCTGGAGACCTGGTGTTAAGATGTAGTATCCACCAAGCCTCATTGGACAGCACTTTCTTCCTCATGTCTCCCCCTTTGAGAGGTCTACGCACAACCTCTATGCCATTGCAAACAAAGGAATTCAAACTACCTGCATGTTTATCAGCAAAAGGCTTCGATACTGCGGATACATTAGTTGTAAAGGCTCTACTTCTATCCGAAATGTGTCTGTGTATGCAAGTTTTTAGGTTCTTAGTACTGCAGTCTACATACTGTAACGCGCAGTCTGTGCAAGTTATCAGGTAGATGACATTGCAGGAGCTACAATTGATATGAGAGGATATCAGAAAATCCTCATCTGTAGACGTTTGAAGAAAATGTCTTAATATTGTGCATATATTTACACGTTAAACATCTTTTGTGCCCGCATTTATAAGAACCTTTTGTGGTAAGCCATCCCTTAGATTGTAACGTGTGGGATGTAAAGAGGCTCGGTGACAATAAGTTGCCCAAAGAGGGAGTTCATTTTGAGACAAAGTTAATATTATTTCTAATGATTTTGCGCATATTTTCTTGTGCATATAAAACTGGCAAATTATTTTTCAATATTTTAATGATCTCTTGGTATTGGAAACTATATTCAATACTAAATACAGTATTATGTTGGTTTGCGTTAGATGAATTAGCTTACTTGGGTTTTAATAGACTATCTCTGGTCATTGATGCTACTTTAATTATTGCTTTATTTAAGAGTTTTTCTAAAGAGCCTCTTTGTCTAAGTCTACTTAAAACCGCATTGGTGTTTTCCAAACAAACATCGGGATTGGACGAGTTCCGTTTGATTCGAGTAGGCTCCCTTATAGGAATATTATTAGTTACGTGTTGGGGGTGTGCTGAATTGGCTCTAAGAATAGTGTTGCATGCAGTACTTTTTCTGAAAGGAGCTATAGAAACTTTTTCATCAATATGACCTGTCAAAAGAATATCCAGAAAGGTAATAGAATTCTGGTGCCAATTCATGGTGAATTTCAAATTGAAGTCATTATGATTGACATAATTTAAAAAAGAAAAAGCCGACGACTCGTCCCCCTCCCACACCAGGAGGAGGTCGTCTATATATCTCCCATACCACCTGATGAGGGAGGAGAACGGACAGTATTGAATAAAGCTGCAAGTATGCAAATCTTTTAACATATGAAGAAGTTGCTAGAATACTTTTCTATTTTCGTGTTCGTTCTACGGGAACGTGGCATTGGAGGTTTCCATTATCCGGGCAACTGTCTTACCAGTCACAGGTGAGCTGAAGATGCTACTCTTTTGTTGTGCAAAGAAGAACTTAGGGCCACATGTATGAAAACTGTCTAGGTCTAAAATTCACTTTGTTGCCCATAGCAACCAATCAGAGCCCATAGCAACCAATCAGAGCGCCCTTCTCATTTCATATGGTGCTCTGGAAAAATGAAAAGGGAGCTCTGATTGGTTGCTATGGGCAACAAAGTGAATTTTAGACCTAGACAGTTTTCATATATGTGGCCCTTAGAGTTGGGGCCTGGGCTTTTTATTTTGGTAATTTGTTTCCAAAACTCACTTCGATTCAGGTTGAATTTTGCATCATACCATATCGGAAGCACAACACTACCTATGAGGCATCAACCAATCTGCTCTACAAAAGAAACACATTTCCAATCAGACTGGATCTGAGTGGTTCATATACTGCATTATGTCTTGATGCTACAGGGCATGGTCAGGATGATGAGTAGGCGAAGGTAGGGGAGAGAATAGATCGACATTTCATCCCAAGCAGGAAAGGGGCACAAGGGGACATGGAGTGGACTGAATTTTCTATGGGGGGGTGGGGGAGAGGGTGGTATGTGCCATATTTGCTTAGGTCACCAGAATACTTTGTCCGGGTTTTGCTAAAGGATTTCTTGGTGTTTATTTTAGGACCCTTCCACTAGAGTAACTTAGACAGACAGATAACTAGATATTGGGCTTGACTCATATTTGTGTTGGAGATTCCATTACAGAGGTAAAATCAGAAAGCAGGGAATCTGCTTAACAATGGACACCCGCCCGACAGACCCTATTGATTATAATAGGTCTGTCAGGTCTCCTTTGTTTAGATGGAAAAAATAGCTTTCTGCTCTATTTTTTTAATGATTTGTGATGGAACATGTGACAGAAGATTCTGAACGGAATCTCCGAGGCAAATGCAGATTAAGTCTTAGGGTGTGTTCACATGGTCTAATTTCGGCACGCACATAACGTCGTATTTGCACTCTAAGACGAGCGAGATGCGCACCACAGTTACTGTAATCCATAGTTCTCATAGAGAACTATGGATTACACCTCATCTCCTCGGGCGTACAATGCTTTCGCATTGTACAGCCGGGTAGATAAGTGACATGTCAATTACTTGCGGCGAATATGCACCGCGAGTAATGCATGTTTATGGGGCCGGCGGGCTACCGCCCCTCCACCTCCCCGCGTTGCGGGAGTACGTGCCAATCAGCGCGACTTCCAAACACCCGGTGTAATTGTACAATTTAAAGGGGCTTATATAATTTGTAAGGCCAAAAAAGACAGACGTCCATCAAGTTCAGACTATTGTCCTATAGCGTTGATTGGGGAAAAGCAAAAACCTCCATGAGGCAGAAGCCAATAGTCTGCATTTTAGGGTAAAAAAAATCCTTCTGGGCTCCAACCTGGCAATCAGAATAAGGCTAGACCTACACTGCATCGGACAAAGAAACGGCCAGAAAGCGGCCTTTTTATTCCAATGCATGACCGCAGTTTTTGTCACGTTTTGTGCAAAACCACGGTCGTTTCTCATTTTTTTGACATCACCCATACAATTGTATTGTATGGAAAGATAACAAGAAAACTAAAAGCGGCGGAGTATTATACAACATGTTGTATAATACGCTGGAGCTAGAAGATGATCAGAGAAAAGACTGGAGACTGCAGCTCATCTTTTCTATTGCCATTTATGGGGCCCCATGAATGATCGTATCTTCGGCACTTTTAAAAAAATACAAGCGCCGAAAACACAATCTTAATGCTGTGCAGTGTAGACACAGCCTAAATCCCTGGATCAGCGACCCTTCTCCAGAATCCTGATCACTATAACTTGTTATATTATTACATCAAGAAATGTATCCAGACCTTTCTCCAGAATCCTGGTCACTATAACTTGTGATTATTACATCTAGAAATGTATCCAGACCCTTCTCCAGAATCCTAGACACTATAACTTGTTATATTATTACATCTAGAAATGTATCCAGACCCTTCTCCAGAATCCCGGTCACTATAACTTGTTATATTATTACATCTAGAAATGTATCCAGACCCTTCTCCAGAATCCGGGTCACTATAACTTGTTCTATTATTACATCTAGAAATGTATCCAGACCCTTCTCCAGAATCCTGGTCACTACAAATTGTTCCGTAATTCAGATAAAATAATATGTAAATCTCGGTTTTGAACCTAGGGGACACAACCATAATTCCAAGGGCCAAACCATCTGTAAATAAGGGGAGAGGTGTTGTACTGTGTCATCATCAGTGATATAATTCTATAGACAACTTACCAGAGAGCTGAACTTCTCCCTTGAACTGCACACACTCCTCCTCTGGTCCCCTACACTTGACTTTGTCTGTGGCTTCGCAGCCATCCATACTGTCATTTCTATAACACGCTGGACACTGGTAGCCATTTTCCTTTTTCAAAGCATCACAGGTCACTGAAAAAAAACATAGAACATATATATTTTCTCAATTTTATAAATGAAATCAACTCTGAGGTGTCCTTTTTTATCATGGCTCAATGGCGCAAGTGGCAACTGCCAATTTCTGTGAGATTGCCCAGCGTATTTTTCTATTGGCAGCCTGTGGCCCCTATGCTGACTGCTATTATGGTAAAGTAGAAATTCTCCAAAGTTCAATATCTACATGCACTGCTTGGAGTACTCTGAATTCTATCAAGAATTTCTTGTAAACCTATTTCCATGTACAAGAAGCTATGATACATTTAGGGCATGTCCCCACTGCACGGGTTTTTGGCCGGTCTTTCAGGTCATTTGCGGCTTTGCAGACCGCCTGAAAAACTGTCCGATAATGAGCAGAATGGTGCTCTATGGAAAACCCGTGCAGTGGGGACTGCTGCAAGGGTTTTCCGTCCGGCGGTTTTTCCACCCGCAGTCCGCCCGCAAAACATTCTACAAGCACGTACTTCTGTCCGATTTTCGGACGGAATCTGTGCTTGTGAATGTGAAGGGGGAGGGCTTTTCTCCGCTCATCGCGGCAAACTTCCGTACCTCCCGCGGCCGTGGGGACGGCCGCAAAACAGGATAAATATTGTTCGGGAAAACTGACCGGTATTTATCCTCTGCCATGGGAATGCACCCTTATAGATCAAGACAGTCATGTCCCCATCTTCTGGAACATCATCAGAACTCTCCAAACCCTGAAATTCATGGTGAATTTCTTGTGACTCCATTTCTAGCAATAGCACTTTCCTTAAATGAGCACCTCTTGTCTAGGCAGCCTCCCACACAGGGTAAGACCTATCTAAATGATTGGCTAACGCTAATGTGTGGTGTGGGAGTAGCTGTAGCAATGACTGCCGCTAGGTCTTATTTTCAGGGGAGACCTTTCTAAGCTTGAGAAAAATTGCACTAGGTCTTATTTTTAGGGAAACAGGGTAGGGTTCCATGCAGCGCCACCACAGGAGAGTTTAAGTATTACATAGTGTTCATTGAAATCAATGGGCTGTGCATGTAATATCCAAACATGTTGCATTCTCTGGTGTAAAAGACACCTCTTATTGAAGACCTCTGCTCTGTCTAATAGATAAGGGTCCTTAATGTGTGTTAAGAGCTTTAGAATTTATATTCAGTTCAAACTGGATAAATATGTGTTGGTTTAGACATTTTGTGAAATGGACAGGCCATGCTATTAAAAATTCTAATAGGTTATTTATGATTCATCATATAAGTAGTAGACCCTAATGGTCAGTGATTGGCCTCCATTGTATAAAGGGCTCATTTCTGGTTAAGAGTTTGGAAGACCCTCTAATGTCCTGGAAAGTCAATTTGATGTCTACTGACATCCGATACTATAGGTGCTCTAAGTTTAGAACCTATTGAAGCTTAAAGGAGTTTTGCCACTAAGTAAAATTGACGTGGGAAGCTTACAAATGAAATAACAAATATTTTCACCATTCATTATTATTAAAAATTCTTGACCGTTTTTGGTTAAGCTTCTCCTTTAGTGATCCTTTGTTTACAGCTCGTCTCCAGGAAATACGACCAGGGCTGAGAGCTCCTCAGTCTTGGTCGCACATGCTCAGACATCACTTCTCCTCTCAGGCAGCTACTGAGTGTTCAAACCCCAGGTGCTGTTATTCTACTCTCATCCTCTGTATCCCTTAGTAATTAGTCAAACAGTGCAAAGAAATAAAAAAGAAACCTCAATGAGGTATGTGTATTGATAAAGAGAAATAAAATCCACAGTTTTGCTTCCTGCAGGGATTTGAACCTAGGACCCTTGTGCCTTGAGGCAAAAACTTTACCTCTCAGCTACTCACAGTGCTTTACATAAACAGACCTTTATTTGACTACAGAGAGGAAAGGCATGGTGATGTCATCCTGCATATCATGAGTCACATGATATGCAATTCAAACAAATCACACACGCCACCTTCTGGAGGAGGTATGAAATGATATTGTGGCAAAACCCCTTTAAATAAGAAGTTCCATCTTTTGGTTTGTTAGATGAGGTATTGTAGCTATAGCTGCATCTAAGAAACCCCCGCTGGTGTCTTGCTGGATGGAGAAATGAAGCCATTTAGTATTTGGAACACTGGTTACAATTGCACTTACTCTTGTATTCGAGATTTGCATTGCTCTTGTCACCCGTAGCACATTGAGTGCTTACCAGAACACTTATGCCTTTATTGGTTGTGACAGAGAAGCAGATTCCACAGGTTGAGTTATCTCCACATGCTTTCCTTATTGTTTGAAATTTCACACCATCTGTAAGAGGAAAAAACGAGTGAATTTTCCAACAACACAATGCCAATGTTATTTTGCATGCTGCTTCCATTTCTAAACGTGGTTTGCCATATTTGGTCATATTTGGTTGATGGTAAATCATAATTTTACCTTTGGTGAACTAATGACAAACCTAGTCTTCATTGTATGTATTAGGTAATTGCACATCTAGCAATTCCTTAAAGGGGTTTTTCCACCAAGTAAAATTGACAATTGATGAGGAAATTAAATAATAGACATTTTAACCATTCATAATAATTAAAAATTCTGCACCGTTTTTATTTTGGCTGCTACCTGATCTATAGTGTACAGCTCGCCTCCAGAGGATATGAACAGTGACTAGAGCTCCTCAGTCCTGGTTGCACATCACCTCTCCTCTCAGACAGTCTATCCCCTACCAAGTAATCACACACACTCAATGCTCAGTGATTGTTCAACCCCAGGTGCTCTCATTCTCCTTCTTTCCTCTGTACTCCTTTGTCACTCATCATGATAAGTTATTATCATGCAGCTTGTTTTTTTTTATTTGTCTATTAGAATTTTTTCACCCTCTCGAAAAAAACAAACAAAAAAAACCTCAATCAGGTATGTGCATTGAGAAATGCAAAGAATTCCACATGCTTCGTTCCTGTAGAGATTTGAACCTAAGACCTCTATGCTGAAAGGCAGAAATGCTAATCACTCAGCTACATTATAGCTACTCCTAGCTATTGTATTTAGGTTACTTGACTTTACAGATACAGTAGAGTACAGCTTGACCGTAATATCTCGGCTTTTCGTGTTATCTGCTCTTATCTGTAAACAAAGGCCATTGAAAAGAATTGAAAAAGCTGAGATAACAATCTGTGCCGTGACATCGCGGTGCAATATCTGTTCTGTTTAGTTCTGCTACATCTGTACATAAACAGACCTTTGTTTAACTAGAGTGAGCACACTGTGGGGAAAGGCATGATGCTGGGACAAATTGTATGCAGTTCAAATAAATTATGCATGCCCCCTTTTGAAGTCACTTAATGCTGAAGAGAGGATAGGAAGACATGAAATGCCTTTGTGGTAACCCCCCTGTGATACAGATGTTGCAAAATTGAATTTGACAGTGATATCTTTCATTTCATCTTACCTCACAGCAAATGCATTGAAAAGTTTAGATTCATTTCAATGTCACAATATCAGAGAGTTTTGTCTGCGAAGTTTCAAGTAGCTTGATAAAGACTCAGCACGTGAGTCGAAATGTTACTGTAATGCTGTAACACTGGGATCTTAAATAAAGGACACCTATGGTGACGCCCTTGGTATCATGTGTTGGAATACTTGAAGAGGAGTGGAGACTACCTCCATTTGGCGGTCTGTTGCATTAAGGTGATCTGGATTGTAATAAATACCCGACCTTGATAGATAATCGTAATTGCAGTGCAAATGCCTATTGTAGGTTTGATGGAAGGGCAGATACCACGCGCCCCAACGCGCGTTTCGCAGTGCGCTTCGTCCGGACGAAGCGCACTGCGAAACGCGCGTTGGGGCGCGTGGTATCTGCCCTTCCATCAAACCTACAATAGGCATTTGCACTGCAATTACGATTATCTATCAAGGTCGGGTATTTATTACAATTTATTTCTTTGTACTATACTGTTGTATTTATGACTAGATGTATATGGGGAAACCTTCCTTTGATTGATTTTCTGAGATCTGATGGTTAGGAGCTTTGTATACCATGCTTTTTGTAGTTCTATTGTCATTTTTTAATATTTTTAATATAATATGTATGTTCTAAATAAAGTATATTGAAATTTTAAATGATTGTAGTTTTTGAGATTCCCTTTGTTATAGGTGTAATGTTGAACTGTGGAGTTCTCAATATATGATATTTATAGCCCATGTTAGTGGATAGGTGTTCAATTAAGGTGATCTGGGGAAAATTGATTAAGGACTAGTGTGCTGTCCAAATATATTGATTGTTGTCAGCAAAGTTTCTCTTTGCTGAACTTATTATTAGAATTACTTGTTATAAAAACAAGTATGGTCAGGGCATGTTCACGCGATGTATTGCGGCGCGTGTAGTACACACCGCCATATATAGTGTGCCTCGGGAGCTCGTACTCCCGAGGCGCGGGCGGCCAGCAGCCCGCCAGCCCCATAGACATCCATTACTTATTAATAAGTGACATGATGCTTACCTCCCTGCGCAGGTGGATGAGGCGTAATCCATAGTTCTCTACGAGAGCTATGGATTACCGTAATTGCGGCGCGCATTTCGCCCGTATTAAAGTGCAAATACGCAGCGAAATGCACGCCGCAATTATGCCATGTGAACATACCCTAAGATCATGGAGCAAATTTGTGATAGTTACATAAACATATGAGCATGATTGCTTGACTCTCATAAACTGCAACAGTGAGTAGCATTCACATGACCAGTGTCCACTCTACGCTATTTCCCCCAAAGCTGTGTTTTCTTTGGCTTTACAAGCAGGGATCCGTGGCTCCTGATATTTTGATAGGTGAGACCCCCATATGTAAACGTACCATAATTGTGTAACATTGGAATATCCCTTTAAGTAGAATAACAACATCATTTAACCTGGTTTTCTTACTGCCTTTGATGACGGGGAGGTAGCAGTCTGATTTTTCTTAGGGTATATTCACGCGGCGTGTTTTACACCGTGCAACATATGTTTTAAGCTGCATGTTTGGATCCGTCTCTCGGAACCCAAATGGATCCAAACACATATCTAATAAATAGCAGTGTGATTTACATTGCTTTTACATTTGAAACACGTATCGGCGTTCACATGAGTGATTGTTGATGCGTGGCTCATTGCGAACTGACATTTCAATTCTTGTATCACAAGGCATTATGGGAAAGGAGCTGGGAAGCTCACTGCGCCCTCTATTGGTTGTAACAAATCCTCAATTTACAAAAGAAGTGCTTTCAGCTTACCCGATATCGTAGCAAGGTGTTCAATAGAGGATGCACGGCAAATCCGGAAACTCCCACCGGTAGCTGACACTTTAGCAACGTTGTTTCCAGCATCCACAGGATTTCAGTTGTTCTGTTGCTCACCATACATAGACTCACAGTAGATAAATTTAAAACTTGTTACTTTAATTAAGCTTGGTTAAAACGTTTAATTTCCATGTTACAACATATGGATACATGAATGCAGCTTTATGCGATAGCATCAACCTACATGAAGGAGTACAGGATCACGTCCAACGCTGTACTGACCTGGATGCTATTGCATAAAGCTGCATTCATGTATCCATATGTTGTAACATGGAAATGAAATGTTTTAACCAAGCTTAATTAAAGTAACAAGTTTTAAATTTATTTACTGTGAGTCTATGTATGGTGAGCAACAGAACGACTGAAATCCTGTGGATGCTGGAAACAACGTTGCTAAATCCTCAATTTACTTTTGATTCACTGGATCTTTGAGAAGCAAAAAGGAATATTAGTCAAGCCAATATCGCTCATCTACATACGCCGTTTTGGGGTTTGCCCCTCATCAGTGTAGGCAGAGCGATACTGGCTTTACTTGGTGGGAGGCAATGGAAATGGGTGAGAAGAAGGGGAACATCTCTCCTTATGGAGAGCACCAGTTAAGGTGTGTAGTGTTTTGATTGTCTTTTAGCCCACAGATGCTTAGTAGTGGGCTAAAAGGCAATAAAAAAAAGAAACACCTTAACTGGTGCTCTGCATAAGGAGAGATGCTCCCCTTTCTCATTCAATGACGCAGCAGGAGCCCTACAATAAACTATAGGGTGTTACCTGCTGCAGCCAACACAAATCCAATCACACAGCTGTGTGATTGGATACATGTTGGATCCGTTTAGGATTCGATCGCCGCTGCATTTTTTGATGCAACTTTCGGGTCCAACACCTGTTCTGCAATTCCACTGCCTTGGGCTAATCCTAGACTCTCCTCTATCTTTCAAACCACACATCCAAACCCTCACCTCTGCTGCCGCCTCCACCTGAAAAACATCTCTCACATCCGCTCATTCCTCAACTATGACACTACAAAAATGCTGGTCCACGCCCTTGTCTTCTCCCGCCTAGACTACTGCAACATCCTTCTCTATGGCTTCCCATCTAACACTATTACTCCCCTTCAAACCATTCTCAACTCTGCTGACCGTCTTATCCACCTCTCTCCTCGCTACTCCCCTGCCAATCCCTTCACTGGCTTCCCATTGCCCAGCAAATTCATTGCAAGCTACTAACCATGACCTACAAGGCTCTCCATGACCTCTCCCCTCCATACATCTCTGCCCTAATTTCCAAATATCTCCCCTCATGCAATCTCCGCTCCTCACAGGACTTTCTCCTCTGCTCTCCCCTTATCAGCTCCTCACATAACCGTCTCCAAGACTTCTCCCGTGCTTCACCCATGTTCTGGAACTCACTGCCCCAACACATCAGACTCTCCTCCACTTTCACCAGCTTCAAAAGCAACCTGAATACCCATCTCTTCAGGAGCCTATAACCTACACTAACCTTGCTGTCACTACTTTTTCCACAGACATGTCTGCCCCTCACCTCCTGTCTCTTTCCCCCTCCTTGTATTTGAAAAGCCCCTCGGGGTAGGGTCCTCTCCCCCTCTGTCGTGCCAATTGTCATTATCCCTTATCACTGTACTCGTTTGACTTATGGTAATGTATGTAACCCCCTCAAATGTACAGCGCCCTGGAATCAATGGCGCTTTAAATTAAATAATAATAATAATAATAATAATAATAATAATAATAATAATAATTGTATCCAAAAATGGCGAGCGAACATACCCTTATAGTTCCCTGCATCTTTTGATTAAAACCAGATTTTTAAAAAGAAAAATCTACGATGAGATTGGAGTCACTTTAATTCTCTCTCTTCCATAGGTACTTACCTAGTTCACAGCATTCGGAAATTGTCATGCATTGTGAACCCGGACACTGAATCGTTTGGTTACCACAACATTTGGTGTCACCAACATTCCAACATTTGCTGCATGTAGTAGTAGACTGCATGTAGTAGTCTTAAAAAAAGAAGAAAACGTAGTGCAAAATAGTTACTACAATAAGAAGGGGGAGAGGAAGGGGAGGCAGCTGCAGTTTCTCTTCTAGTCAGTGTCTATTAGACATTGTGCTGTGAGAGGGGAGAAAGAGCAGCAAAGTCAATATTGACTCTGCAAGCAGCACTACAGGAAAAGCTCACCCATACAACAAAATGTGCAGGTACAGAGAGACTGAAGAAGACTTAAAGGGTTTGTCTCACTACAAGGATCGCTGCTTTTTATGTTAAGGATCTTGAAAAAACAAGTCACTTTGCAATATGTGTCCATTAACAGTGTCCTATCTACCTAGATATCCCCTCTTGTATGGCTGCATCAGCTCCTCAGTCACTAATAGGCAGACCGTTCACTCTCTCATGACAGTGCCAGCGCTGTTGCTAAGCGCAACTGTTTGATCTCTCTTGATGGGCTGCCACGTGTTGCTATAGCTACAGACCTGTTCCATCTCCCCTGATAGGCTGCCAGCACTGGTCGCTATAGCCACAGACCTGTTCAATTTCTCATGATAGGCTGCCAGCACTGGTCGCTATAGCCACAGACCTGTTCAATTTCTCATGATAGGCTGCCAGCACTGGTTGCTATAGCTACAGACCTGTTCCATCTCTCCTAATAGGCTGCCTGTGCTGACCACTATAGCTACAGACCTGTTTGATCTCTCTCGATAGGCTGCCAGCGCTGGTCGCTATAGCTACAGACCTGTTCTCTCTGTCCTGATAGGCTGCTAGCACTGGCCGCTATAGCTAACAGACCTGTTTAAATCTCTCCTGATAGGCTTCCAGCATGGCTGTATAGCTACAGACCTGTTCTTTTCCCTTAAGGCTCCAGCGTTTGTTCCTATAGCTGCCAGACCTGTCCTATTCCCTTCTGATAGCTCCCAGCACTGGTCGCTATAGGCTCAGACCTGTTCTATCCCTCCTGATAGGCTGCCAGCGCTGGTCGCTATAGCTACAGACCTGTTCTATCCCTTCTGATAGGCTGCCAGCACTGGTCGCTATAGCTACAGACCTGTTCAATTTCTCATGTTAGGCTGCCTTCCCTTGTTTTCTATAAATTTACGTTTTCAAAGGCCACCTCGATGACTGTAATACCTTATAACTAACAGTCACCAAATAATCCACCTTTACATGAAACAAAACTCCTACAAAACCAAGACCCAAAACTATTGTTACTTAAAGGGGTTGTCTCACTACAAGGATTGCTGCTTTTTATGTTAAAGATCTTGTGTCCTACCTATTCCTAGATATCCCCTCTTGTATGGGCTGCATCAGCTCCTCAGGTCACTATAGCTACAGACCTGTTCAATGTCTCATGTCTCATAATAGGCTGCCAGCACTGGTTGCTATAGCTACAGACCTGTTCAATCTCTCCTGATAGGCTGCCAGCACTGGTTGCTATAGCTACAGACCTGTCCAATGCCTCATGTCTCATAATAGACTTCCAGCACTGGTTGCTATAGCTACAGATCTGTTTGATCTCTCCTCATAGGATGCCAGAACTGGTTGCTATAGCTACAGATCTGTTTGATCTCTCCTCATAGGATGCCAGAACTGGTTGCTATAGCTACAGACCTGTTCAATCTCTCCTGATAGGCTGCCAGCACTGGTTGCTATAGCTACAGACCTGTTCAATGTCTCAAAATAGGCTGTCAGCACTGGTTGCTATAGCTACAGACCTGTTTGATCTCTCCTGATAGGCTGCCAGCACTGGTTGCTATAGCTACAGACCTGTTTGATCTCTCCTGGTAGGATGCCGGCACTGGTTGCTATAGCTACAGACCTGTTTGATCTCTCCTGATAGGATGCCAGCACTGCTTGCTATAGCTGCAGACCTGGCTTCTACTTCAGCCTAATAGAATTCAATAAACACTCCCCTTAAATTCAAAATGAAACCAAGAAAACAGGACTACAAGATGAATCAATGTAGTTTTCTCCCAAGACACAAGCAGTTTTACGCTCTCTCTGTCTCCTCAGGCTGTGGGTGGTTCTGTAGCAGCGATTAGCATATGTAACTTCTCTGTAACTAGCAAGTGCAGGAGATGTTATCTTTTTTAGTAAACGAAAGGTACATTTGCTGGCAGGACTAAAAGCAATTGCTGTAATTGCTGTAATGTTGTTAGAGATAATTAGTTTGCTCAGTACTGAGGGACTAAGCTCTGTCCCTCCATGGTGATGTAACTCCCTGTTCTCTGCTCTCTCCTCTAACCAGATAACAGAGTTATGGTTAGGTAAGCATCTTATCTCATGACTAAAGTAAAATCTATTGACCAATATATGTAGATAAAGTACATTTACCTTTCCTGTCGTGTGGACAGCTAATCTTTGAAGTGAGAAAATCCCTTTACATTATTCAGGAAGCACTTAGTCTAATACACATCTACAGTTGTCTAAGAAGGGATAGGAAGGCCATTAACTTAAAAGACTTAAAAGGGTTGTCTCACTACATAGATTCCTCTTACCTCGGTCCTTTTTTCTCAGTTTATTTTTTTAATTCAGGGGCATCTTTACTGGCCTCTACTGGCCTGCAGGGACAAGCTGCTGAGGATACCAGGTCTGTAGCTATAGTGACCAGCACTGGCAGCCTATCAAGAGTGACTGAACAGATCTTTAACTATAGCAACCAGTGCTGGCAGCCTATCAGGAGTGATTGAACAGGTCTGTAGCTATAACAACCTGAGGAGCTTATGCAAACCTACAAGAGGGGATATCTAGGTATAGGTAGGACACTGTTAATAGACACATATTGCAAAGTGACTTGTTTTTGCAAGATCTTTAACGTGAAAAGCAATCTTTGTAGTGAGACAACCCCTTTAAGAAATTTCAATGACACAGCCTGTTTATGACTATGCATGCTCCTTTTTTGGCTTGTACGTACCTGAAGCACTTGGGGCCACAAAGGCAAACAGGATACAGATGAAGGAAGACTTCATTGTGCTGAAGGTCTGTCTGGCAATGTTCTCTTGCAGGAGCTGTGCTCATCCTCTGGGTCTGCTCTATTTGTACCTTGGTTTGAAGAGGTGGCATCACACAACTTCCTGCATCACAAGCCAACTTTATTACATCAAAAAGACCAAACTAATTACATTCAAGATAAAAAGTCAACAGAGACCAGCACCAAACCTGCCCCACCTGTAGGAATTGGGTAGAGAACAAATTTTCTCCCAGCCAATTTATTGTTCTTCCTCTTATATTCCAAAGACTCATTTGAAGAATGACGTTTTAGAAATTCATTGTTGAAATTAACTTTTTCGTGCATCTTGTCTCGATACATAATGAAAATGAGAACCAAAAAAGAAAACTCATAATTGATCTACTACATGTATTAGCTTAAAGGGGTTTTCTCACCCTGCTGTTTCACTGACTCACAGACAGTTTTGCACTTACTCTGTCTCCTCAGGGTATGGGTGGTTCTACAGCAGTAGTTAGCATATTCAACTTCTAGGTGATGGAGCTGAACCTTTAGGCCATGTTCACACGGCTTAATTGCGGGACGTATTTCGCCCCGCAATTACGCCGTGTGTACGGGGGAGGGAGCGAGGCAGGGGGGGGGGGGAGGGGCAGCAGCTCGCCGGCCCCATAGACATTCATTAGTCTCGGCGCGTAAACGTCGTGAATAATTGACATGTCACTTCTTTCCCCGCTCGCCGTATTGTGCAAGCAGGGATCGGAGGGAGAACTAATCCATTAGTTCTCTATGGAGGAGCTGTGGGATTACTGTATGCTTCTGGGACGTTTTCAGCCCGGTAATTAGCGCCGGCACGTCACGAATTACGGGCTGAAATACGTCCCAAAATAATCCGTGTGAACATAGGGGATTACATATGAAAGATACAGGTCTATTCGTACAATGTATAGCAAACCTAGCTTTTGCTATTACGTGAATCTCTGCCTGTAAATATGGGGAACGGATTGGACTTTGTCCATTCCTAGTCTATAACAATGTGTTGAACCTTGCTTTTACTCTGATTAATGCAGCCTTTTCAGTCAATCATAGACCTACACCTATGGGGAACTGTAATGAAAAATGTTAGGTTAGACTTTTCTTGTGTGACCCATAGCAACCAATCAGGAGCCCATAGGAACCATTCGGGCGTGCCTTCAGTGCTTCATGGGTACTATATGAAATGAAAAGGGGAATGCTGATTTGGTTGCTATATGGGCAACAAGAAAAGTCATTAGACCTAGGGAGACCGGTTTCATACTTGTCCCTGTAGTGTTTATGAAAGTTAATTCTGGTTAGTTCTAATCTGTTTTTAACGGAGCTTAGTCCGGCAGTGTATAAAGTGACATCAACCGCTTGCTCTTCTGCTCTCGTCAGTTATCCTGATTACAGAGATCCATGGTTGTAGGCCAGGTTACCTAGTTTTTAAAAGACTGTGTTGCACTCAGAGGTGATTTAATTGGTCTCGGATTTCTGGTTTAATAAGAATATATTTATTGACCAATAATGGTGTTGGATAATCAATTAAAATGGAAATATATTATATTATAATGGCTGTTTGCATGTACCTGCGCTCTTTGTTGGTGTAAAGCTTTTTTTGTGAGAGGTGAGTGAACATACCACTTTAGTTTAAAGGGTGTTTGTCTCACTTCATGGTTTGGCTGCCTGTTTTTTTGTTAAGATCCTGCACATAATAAAAAAAACAAGTCACTATGCAATATGTGTCATAAATATGTCCTACCTATTTTCCTAGATATCCACTCTTGTATGTGGCTACATAGCTCTCAGGTCGCTATAGCTACGACTGCTTGATCATATCCTACGATAGGGCTGCCAAGTGCTTGGTCGTAGGCTCGGATCTGAGCGCGAGCACGCAGAAGTTAGAAGGGACCTGGGGAATCTGTGTGGGCCCCCACGAGCAGTAGGGAAGCCCGGAGGCTTAAGTGCCGTTTCGCTCCCCGGGGGCTCCGGGTCTGCTCATCCGGGTCACTCTGGAAGCTGGGACCCCGTCAATCCGAAAAAGCAGGCCAGAGATCCGGGACCTGGGAGTTGGGGATCTTAATGTCCCCGGTCCGGGAAATCCTGATGCCATTCAAGGGTTGGTTAACACCCATGTCAGCGGAGCACAGCGCCCACTAGCGCGCAGCTCGTGGATCCCTGAGCAGGCCCTGGAGCCGGCTGGCCCGTGCAGAGCTGAGCGCCGAGCAGGTAAGTGGACTGGGTCTTGTTGTTTTTTTTTTCTTTTTTTTTTTTTTTTTTAACTACCTACAAGGGGGGGCCCCTGGTTACAAGGGGGGTCCGTGGTAACCTCCTAAAGGGGGGGCCTGGCTACAAGGGTGGGGGGCCTGGACTAAATGGGGAGTCCTTGGCTACAAGGGGGGGGGGGGCTCTGGCTACAATGGGGGGGCCCTGGCTTCAGGGAATGGAGGGCGCCATGCTACAAGGGGGCCCTGGCTACAAGGGGGCGGGGGGGGGCCGCCTGACTAAAGGTTGGTCCCCTGGGCTACAAGGGGGGCCCTGACCTCTCTAAGGTTAGGTCCCTGACTACAGGGGGCCCTGGCTCTACAAGGTCGGGCCCTTATACTAATGGGGGAGGTCTGGATTACCAAGGGGGAGTTCCTATCTACAAAGGGGCAGGGGCCCTGGCTACTAAGGTTGGGGGCCTCCCTGACTATAGGTGTTCACTGGCTAAAAGGGGGCGGGGCCCCTTCTGACTACGAATGGGGGGCCCTGACTAAAGGTGCGGTCCCTGGTACAAGGGGGGCCGGTCCCTGGGCTTCACGGGGGCCCTGACTAAAGGGGGGCCCTGTCTAAAGATGGTCCATGGCTACAAGGGGGGGTCCATGGCTACTAAGGGGGGCCCTGACCTAAAGGTAGGTCCCTGGCTTAAGGGGAGGGCCCTGGCTACAAGGGGGGGCTCTCTGACTATAAGGGGGTCTCTGGTACCATAGGGGGGTCCTGACTAAAGGTGGTCCATGGCTAAAAGGGGGTCCTGGCCTACAAGGGGTGGGCCCTGACTAAAGGGTGTACCTGGCTTCAAGGCGTGGCCCTGGCCTACAAAGGGGGAGACTTTACCGGCCTGACCTAAAGGGGGTGCCCTCGGCTACAAGGGGTAGGTGGGTCCTGGCTTACAAGGGAAGGTCCCTGGCTACAAGGGGATTTCCCTGGTACCAGGGGGCCCTGACTAAATAATGGGGGTCCTGGCTACAAGGTGAGGAGGGCCCTGACTATAGGTGGTCCACTGGTACAAGGGGATGGGCCTCTGACACTTATACATAAAGGGGGGATTGGAGGTCCCCTATGGCAACAAGGGGGTTCCCTGGCTACAAGGGGGTCCCTGGCTTAAATGGGGGGGCCCTGGCTACAAGGGGAGGCCTAACTTCTCTGGACTAAATGGGGTCCCTAGGCTACAAGGGGGGCCCTGGCTAACTAAGGGGTTGGCTTTAACCGGGAGGCGGCCCTGACTACAAGGAAGGTCCCTGGCTACAAGGGGTCCATAGATCTAACTAAGGGGGGCGACCCTCTGGTTTACAAATATGCGTTTTTGGGTCCCTGGCTACAATGTGTGTTGGGTCACTTGCTTGACTACAAGGGGGGACCTGACTAAAAGAGGGGGACCCTGGCTATAAAGGCGGAAGGGGGGGGAGGTCCCGGACTACAATTGGTAGTCCCTGCTACAAGGGGGGCCCTCTGACTACAAGGTTGCGGCCCTGACTAAAGTGGGTCCCTGGTACAAGGGGGAGGCCCTGGACTACAAGGGGGGCCCTGAACCTCTAAAAGGTGTGGGGATTCCCCTGGGGCATTAAGGGGGTACACCATGGCATACAAGGGGGCCTCGACATTTAAAGGGGCTGGCCCTGGACCCTAAAGGTGGTCCATGGCTACAAGGGGGCCCTATCTAAAGGTGTTTGAAGGGTCCATGGCTTCAAGGGGACCCTGGCTACAAGGGGGGGGCCCCTGACCTAAAGGGGGGGGTGTCCTGGCGGCTACAAGGTGGGGGTCCACTGACTTAAAGGGGGGGCCCTGGCTACAAGGGGGGGGGGTCCGGGTACATAAGGGGTAGGGTCCCTGGCTACAAGGGATCCCTGGCTACATGGGGGCCTTGACTATAAGGGCGTCACAGGCTACAAGGTCGGGCTGACTATATGAGGTCCCTGGGCTACAAGGGGGCCCTGACCTTAAAGGGGGGGTCCCTGGCAAACAAGGGGGGTCCCCCTGGCTACAAGGGGGCCTGATAAAGGGAGGTCCTGCTATACAAGGGGGGTCCCTCACTGACTAAATGGGGTCCCTAAGCAAAAGGGGGACCCTGGCTACAAGGGGGGGGGCCTGGCCTCTGACTACAAGGTCAGGGTCCCTGGCTTCAAGGGGTCCTAGCTACAAGGAGGGGGGCCTGGGTTACAATGAGCGAGTTCCATGGCTACAAGGTGCATCGGCGGTCCTGACTAAAAGGGTGGACATGACTACAAGGGGGGACGGGACACCTGGCAATAAAGGGGAGGGGGTCCCTGACTACAAGTGGTGGTCCCTGGCTACAAGGGGGGCCCTTGACTACAAGGGGGTCCCTGGCTATAAAGAGGATCCCTGGCTACAAGGGGGGTCCCTGGCTACAAGGGGGGGTCCCTGGCTACAAAGGGGTCACTGGCTACAGGGGGGCCCTGACTACAAAAGGGGCCATCACTACATTGGGGTCATGGCTACAAAGGGGGTCCCTGGCTACAATGGGTCGAGTCCCTGGTACAAAGGGGGGCCCTTGACTACAAGGAGTCCCTGGGCTACCTACAGGGGTTTTCCCTGGCTACTAAGGGGGATCCTTTGGCTACAAGGGGGCCCCCTGACTACAAAGGGGGCCTGACTCCAAAGGTGGGCCGGGCTACCTAAAGGGGGCCCTGCCTACAAGGGGGGCCCTCTGCCTACCTTACAGGGGGGGCCCTGCCTCGACTACATTGGGGGCCTGCCTACTTCAGGGGCGGCCCTACACTGTCGACATGGGGGCCCTTGGCTACCTAAAGGGATCGCTTTGACTAACCTACAGGGTGGCCCTGACTACAAAGGGGCCCTTGGGATAACTAAATACTAAAGGGGCCCTGACTACCTTCACCAGTAGCCTAATGGGGGGCCTCAATTCTATGACTTCCTGAATCATAGCTTTTAGGTGGCCGCTCTCATTATACTACCTGTGTGTATACTACCTAAAGGATACCCCTAAACTGCTCTGGCGAACTACCTAAGAGGGCCTTTACTGCCTGGTTATATACTATTCATTGGGAAGCCCGAACTGCATTGGGGATACTACCTAATGGGGGTCCCCTATACTGCTTTGCTGACTATTTAATGGGGATTCCGAAATTCCTTCAGCTTACCGAACTGGGAGTAAGTATCCACCCTTTCTAAAGTATGGGGCTGGTCGATTTTGCCTACGTTAACATAGGGACGTGTCTACCTTCTGGTTAATATAATTGAGAGGGCAGCAGCCATAGTTGTAGCATTATCTCCTGGGGGTTTGTCCTTTCCTACCTCCAACCCCTTAGGATGCTAGGCCTCTAAGTTTGGCTCTATGTACCCGCGTCTCCCACCCCTGGGGTAGTTTTGTTACAGAGGTGGGAGGATTAGTTAAAGAGGGTGCTGGGAAAAGGGGAAAATTGGGGTTTCTAAGATATTTGTGTGAAATTTATGCATGGGGTGAGTTGGGCCGGATGGGGACAAGTCTTTCATCATGTGGCGGGGTGGAAACTGATGCAGGAAGAATTGGGATTTAAGGGAACGACTCATGAGTAAGGGTGTACGAATCATCAGAGATGATAGCTCAGAAGTTGTAGTCCCGGTGGGCTGGGTTTTGGGTTAGGCTTGTCGGGTTCAGTGGCTGTATTGTCTCTGTTATGGTTATGTGACGCTGATGCTGGTGGCTAGGACCACTATGTGGTCGCTAGGGGGCGGTGGGGTAAGCGTTTTGTCCTGAAGCTGGGGTTGACCTCTATGTGGTCTCTAATATGGTGGTTGTTGTAGGTTTTATCTGAGCTGGGTGTCTGACATCTTATGGGGGGCTTAGTTGGCTGGGGGTTGGTTTTAAGGGAGCTGGGGGGCTGTCCATTGTTGTGGGCGATAGTGGGCGGAGGGGGGTGGAGGGTGTAAGGTGATGGTGGAGGTGGGCGTGGGGGGGCGAGTGAGGGCGGGGGGGGGTGGGGGAGTTCGGCAGTCCGGGATGTGGCCCTCTGAGGTATGGGGGGCCCGGTTTCGTAAAGGGGGGGTGTGGTGGGTAACGGGGTAGGGCTTGGGGTAGTGAACGGTGGTGGGTGTGAGTGTTGTGACCAAGGGTTTCATGGTGGGGGATATTGTATGTGGGTGGAGGGGGTATTTTGTTTGGGGGTGGTGGTATTGTTGTGGGTTGGAGGGGGGATAATTGTTAGTGGGTGGAGGGGGATATTGTATGGGGGTGCACTGAAGTGGGATATTGATGATGTGGGGTGGAGGGGGATTATTGTATGCGGGTGGGGGGGGATAGTGTATGTGGGTGGAGGGGGATATTGTTTGCGGGTGGAGGGGGGTATAGATGGTTATTTGTGGGTGGGTAGGGGATTTGGTAGGTGGCGGTTTTGTATTTTTTTGAGGGTTATGGTTTTTTTTTGGTCTATTTTTTGTTTGTTTTTTTATTGTGTGTTTTTTTGGTTGGAGGGGGGAGTTATTGTTTATTGTGGGCGTTGTAGGAAAGCGGTGGGATTACTGGATGTGGGTGGTCAGGAGGGGTTGAGTTTGGTGCGTGGGTTTGTTGGGTTGTATGATTTGTTTTGTGTATGGGGGGTGGGTGGGGGATGTATTTTTGGGGTTTTTTGTTTTTTCGGTTATTTTTAGGGGGTGAGCAGTTTGTTTTGGTGTTGTGTTGTGTGGGTGTGTTTTGGTGGTGTGGTGTTTTTTTTTTATTTTATGGTAGGGACAAGTATGGTGATTGTATGCGGTTTTATTTGTTTGGTTGTGTTGGGTGGTTGATTTATGTTTGGGTGGGGGGATGGGGTCTGAGGGGTGGGTGTTGGTTTGTGGTGTTATTTGGGGGGGTATGTAGGGGAGGCTGGTATGTTTAGGGTTTTTTGTTTGGGGTTTGTTGGGGTTTATGTGTGTGGGGTTTTTTGTTTGGTTTTAGTGGTGGGGTATTGGGTTTAGGGGTGGTGAGAAGGGGGGTTGGGTGTTTTTTATGCACCCCCCCACGTGGGTGGTAGGGGGAGTATGGGTGTTTTTGGCGGGGTTTTGTTGTTTTTTTCTTTTTCTTTTTTGGGGTGTTGGTGGGGGATATGGTTATTGGGGTTTTTGTTTTGTTACATATTGGTTTTTGGTGTAGTTTGTTGGTGCTTCTATTTGGTGGGGGATTGAAGAGGGTGGATCTTGTTTTGTTATATTGTGTTTTTTTGTTTTTGTTGTTTTTTGTTTTTTTGTTTTTTATCTGATTTGGGGTTTTGATGGAGTTTTTGGATGTGCGTGTGTTGATTTGTTTTCTGTGTGGTTTTTTATACTGTGTTTTATCATATTTTGTCATTGTTGGGTGAGAGGGTGGGGTTTGTGTATGTGGGTTGGGAGGGTTGTTTTTATTTATGTGTTTTGTTTTGTGTTTGTTATTTGTTTGGTTTTGTTTGTGGAGGGGGTGAGGTCTTTTGTTTTTTTTTTTTTGTGTTTTTTTGTTGGTTTTTTGTTTGGTTATGTGTTGGTTTTTTTTTGATGTTATGTTTTTGTTTTTTTTTTTTTTTATTTGCTGGGGTGAGAGGCGGGTTAGGGTTTGTGGGTGGTGGGGGGTTTTGTGTTTTGTTTTTTTTGTGGCGTTGTGGGTAGTTTGGTTTGTATTATTGTATTGTTGTTGGAGTGTGTAAGGTGGGATTATTGTTTTTATGTGGGTGGTGCGGGGAGAGTGGTGGTGGCCCCCGTTTTTTGTTTTTTGATTTTTTTGTATTTGGTATTTGTTTTTTTTTTTTATTTTTTTGTTTCGTTTGTTTGTTGGGTTTATTTTTTTTCTTTGGGTTGTAGGGTATGTTTGGTGTTGGTGGTGTTTTTTTTTCGTTATTCAATGTGGTTTTTTTTTTTTTTGTGATTTTTATGTATGGGTATGGGATTTTTGTTAATGTGCGGGGGAGGGAGGGGGGATACTGTTTGATGTGGTGGAGGTGGGATTAAAAAAAAATTGTATGTGGGTGTGAGGGGGGCAGTGTTGTTTTGTTTTTTGTGGGGGAGGGGGTTACTGTATGTGGGTGGTGGGGGATAGTGTAGGTGGGGGGAGGGGGCGAAGTGGTTGTGTTGGTTTTTGTTTTTCCGTTTTGTGGTTTTTTTTTTTTTTGTTTGGAGTGGGGAAGTGTATGTGTGTGGAGGGGGATCGTGTATGTGGGTGGTGGGGGGATATTGTATGTGGGTGGGAGGGGGATATTGTATGTGGGTGGGAGGGGGTTATTGTATGTGTGGTGGTGAAGGGGGGGATATTGTATGTGGGTTTGGAGGGGGATATTGTATGATGGGTGGTAGGGGGCATGTGTTTGTTATGTGGGTGTTTTTGATTGGGGGATATTGTTATGTGGGTGGTGTATTATGGAGGTATTGTGTTTATGTGAGTGTGAGGTGGTTGAATGTATTGTATGTGGGTGGAGGGGATATTGTATGTGGGTGGAGGGGGATATTGTCTGTGGGGGGAGGAGGGGATACTGTTTTGTGGGTCGAAGGGGATATTGTATGTGGGTGGAGGAGATATTGTATGTGGGTGGAGGAGATATTGTTTGTGGGTGGAGGGGGGATATTGTATGTGGGTGTGGGGGATATTGTATGGTGGGTTGGAGGGGGGATAGTTGTTATTGTTGTGGTGAGAGGGGGATATTGTGATAAGTGTGTTTTGGTTGCGTGGTTATAGAGGTTGGAGAAGTTATTTTATGTTAGTGGGGTTATTTTTGATTTTGAGGGGGATGGATATTGTATGTGGGGTGGAGGGAGTATTGTATGTGAGTGAGATGGGGGTATTGTATGTGGGTGGTTTATAGCGGGGAGGGATAGTTGTATGTGGTGTGTGATTGTTGGGGGGATATTGAATTGGGTGTTATTTGATAGTTGGATGATTATGTTTGTATGTGGTTTGGTTTCGTTTGTAGGTATGGGTATATTGTTATGTGGGGTGTTTTGAGGTTTGAGATTTTTGTATGTGGGTGTGTGATTGTGGTTGTGTAGATGTATTGTTTATGTTGGTGTGTTTTGGTTAGTATGTTTGGGTTGATTAATTATTGTTTTTTTTTATGTGGGTGGAGGGAGATATTGTATGTGGGTGGTTTGGGGGGGATATGTATGTGGGTGGAGGGGGATGTTGTATGTGGGTGGAGGGGTGCAGTATTGTTATGTGTGTGGCTTGTGTATGGGATGATTATTGTTTATGTGTGGTGTGTAAGTGGGGTATATTTGTATTTGTGGTGATGTTGTTGTAGTTGTGGGGATATTGTTTGTGGGTGGAGGGAGATTGTGTATGTGGGTGGTGGGTGATATTGTATGTGGTGTGGTGTGTGTTTTAGTTTGTGTTGTTGTATATTATGATTATTGTGTTGGTTGGAGGGTGATGTATTTTTGTTGGTTTAGGAGGGTGGAGGGGGATAATTGGGATATTGTATGTGGGTGGGAGGGGATGTTGTATGTGGTGGAGGTGGGATATTGTGATGTGGTGTGTGATGGGATGATTATTGTATGTGTGTTAGTGGAGGGGGTATTTTTTAAACTTGTATGTATTGGGTGGGGGGGGATATTTATGTGGGTGTGAGGGGGATATGGTGGAGCTATTTAGCCCTTGGGGTCTTTTATGATATGGGTTTTTTGTAAATGGACTGACATGGATGTGTGGACTTTGTCATTTGTATTGTATCTACGTACAGACTGTTCTGTTTGTTTCTCTCTGTATTATGTGGTAATGAATTTGGGCGCGATTATGTCCGAGAGGCCTGGGGTGGTAATATTTTCATGTACAGGAGGGTGGGCCCCTGTAAGATCAAGACTCCCCTGTGGGCTTCCGCCAGACCCCCTCAGTTCCGACAAGGTGGTTTCTGTTTATAGTTTACAGAATCTGTCACCTCTCATGATTGGCTGCCGGCACTGGCTGCTATAGCTACAGACCTGTTAGCGTCTACTGCAGCCTAGTAGAAGTCAGTAAACATGCCCCTGAATTAAAAGTGAAAACCAAGGGAAACAGGGAGCCTGAGGTGAGATAAATCAATGTAGTGAGACAACCCCTTTAAGATAGGAAGCACAACTTATATAATATAACTATACACAACTACCAAAAATGTATATAACTTG
This sequence comes from Phyllomedusa bahiana, assembly GCA_025379985.1. Classification (NCBI taxonomy): domain Eukaryota; kingdom Metazoa; phylum Chordata; class Amphibia; order Anura; family Hylidae; genus Phyllomedusa; species Phyllomedusa bahiana. Next base: position 42,051 of record JAODAL010032889.1, read on the forward strand.
GATTGATAGTAGATATTGGCAATAGCGTTAACCCAGAGAGAGGTTATCCAACTTGGCCAATACTTAATCCTGAGGCATAGAGAGACCAGAAAAGAAGAGTCTCATTCCCACGCACAGCATATATTGATAGGTTTTGTGTCTTTATCTGGAAAATTCATATAATGTTATGGTGGACACTGTATGTTGGTCCTTGTACACCTGATTCTTTTATTATGGGTAATGCATTTTTGGCACTTTTATGATGGGCTCTATATGGCTGGTTCTGTTATTGTGCATGATGTATGTTTTGCATATTGAGACCTGTATGACTTGTTCTGTTATGGTGGCACTGTATGCATATGACCTTTTCTGTTATGGTGGGCACTGTATGTTTGGCACTTTTCTTTTTCCTTTCTTCATCATTATTTCGTAAAAATATAAGGCCTTTATGTCTTTGTTTCCTATAGCAACCAATTTGAGCCCATAACAGCCAATCAGAGCCCATAGCGACCAATCAGAGCCCATAGCAACCAATCTGAGCACAGCTTTCATTTCACATAGTGCTATGGAAAAATAAAAGCCTTGCTCTGATTGGTTGCTATGGGCTCTGATTGGTCGCTATGGGCTCTGATTGGTCACTATGAGCTCTGATTGGTTGCTATGAGCTCTGATTGGTTACTATGGGCTCAGATTGGTTGCTGTGGGCTCTGATTGGTTGCTATGGGCAACAAGACAGTCTTGCTGCTAGACAGTTTTCATATACAGGGTCATTGCTAGGGTTCAAAAACATCCGGGGCCCGGGCCTCCTGTTACATTTCGCTCAGTAGGGCTTCGTTCACATAGCACTTTTCACTCCACATTGTGAACTGTGACATGTATGTTTACAGAGGCGAAAACGTATATGTTCCTGTCACTAATTTTCTCCATATTCCACATTGATCCTGCCCATGCCCTCAGCAGTCATTGTACAATGAAAATGAGCACTGCCAAATTTACTTTTTCAAAAGCGCTCACCTACGTATGACAGTGTAATACCTTATAAATAACAGTCACCAAAAAATACAGCGATACATGAAACAAAACTCCTACAAAACCAAGACCCAAAACTATTACTACTTAAAGGGGTTGTCTCATTACAAGGAATGCTGCATTTTATGTTAAAGCTCTTGCAAAAACAAGTCACTTTGCAATATATGTTCATTAACAGTATCCTACTTATTCCTAGATATCCCCTCTTGTATGGGCTGCATCAGCTCCTCAGGTCACTATAGCTACAGACCTGTTCTCTCCTGATAGGCTGCCAGCGCTGGTTGCTATAGCTCCAGACCTGGCTTCTACTGCAGCTTAGTAGAAGCCAGTAAACACACCCCTTAATTCAAAATGAAACCAAGAAAACAGGACTGAGGGGAGATGAATCAATGTAATCAGACAACCCCTTTAAGGATCAAATAATACTGCCAGACCCTGACCAAATGCCACCACCACATGGCGGCTCAGCAGAGTACTCCGCGGAGCAGGAAGTGCTCACTCTGTGCTCCGTGGAAGCCTTAACCTGTATGTGCGACCAGAGGACGCAAATACACTTGAAGAGACTGTATGCGCTCCAGGCCCACGGCAGCAGCCTGGAACCCGATGACCTGAGGTTCGGGGCAGCAACGCCCCTGTTCATATATAAGGCCAATAGTCTTTATCAGTAGGAGGGAAACAAAGCTTAAAAATTCCTTATCCCCTTCTCTTCATCCACATCTTTCCCACCCTTGGTTAAAACTGAAGGACGTATGTTTTTTATAACTATGTAACTGTTTTGTATACAAATGACCATTGTCGGACTGGGGTGCCTAGGGCCCACAGTCGGAGTTGATTCTAGGGGCCCACCAGTTGAGTCGTTTAGGGGCCCACAGGTAGAGATTTTTTTAGGGGCCCACCCTACAGCTACTATAAATAACTGTACCTGCCTCCTATGGTCTGTCTCTTGCTTTTTGTCTCTCTTTCTATGCTTTTTTGCCTCTCCCAAGGATATATATGCAGTTAAGAAACAGCTCCAGGTCCACCAAGCACAGGGGCCCACCAAGGGTATCCCCCCATTCCCTCTATGCCAGTCCAAACCTGCAAATGACTGCAATTTTTTTTTTTTATTTGATGGTAACGTCCCACCTTTCCATTTTATCTGTTTTTAGATCACAACAAAAGCCATTAAAAATCATTGTAAAATCACATAAGTTATGTTGGTTGCGCTAAGATATTTGTCAAGTTTATCTTTGCTGCATGATATCAAAGCTAACATTCTGTTTGAGCACATATCTTTGCTAGATGTGATTTTTATCTGCAGGTTACAAACATTAGAACAATTGAGTCTTCAATGATTTTTGTTATTCCTTATAATAATTCCCTTTTCTTGGCAGATCCACAGATCTCTTTATCCTAAATACTGTATACACACGTTAATTAAGGATTATATTTCAGGCTACCATTTCCTTTAGATACTAATCTACAATTAAGGACAGATGATGAATGACTTTCCTCTTACTACTCTATGCTCTCACCTTTCCTTTCGTATTGGGTTTTTTAGTTCCTTAGGACTTTCATAGTGTGGCCAAACCTATTTTATCTGTTTTATTTCATGCAGAATTGTAGGTTTCAGCTGCACTAGGTCCTGTAAAATACATTTTCCTTTATACTCTATCATAGTATTCTTACAATTTCTTTTCTAATCTCTCTTTTCTTTTTTGTCCCCATTGAAGGTTTTCTTATTTTTCCACATATTTTATATATTTTATTACCATTATACATCTAAATAGTTATTTTGTTGTTTGTTGTCTTAGCTTCCTGCCAACACTTCCCACCCTGAGTAGTTGGAACGGTTTCCACATGTTGGTAGAAATCCATAAATTTGTAATATTATCTTCTATGACACATAAAGTCAATATCTACTGAAGGGGTTCTCAACATGTAGCCCCCAGTGCCTCTATGTTTATGTCCCCAGGCATCAGGACACAAACATTCTTTGTCTCTGTCCTCATAGTCCTGAAAGAACATTTATCTTTTGACAGCTGCATTTCACAGTGGCAGTGTTATAGTGTCCACTGTATGGTTGGTTCTGTTATGGTGGGCAAATCTCCAAAAAAACCCTTATGGTGCTCCGGATGGAAGATATTCCCTTTGACCCCTCATTCCTCCCCCCCCCCGCACCCAGTATTGCTCGCTTGCACTGATGAGGGGAAAACCCTGAAAAATGTAAAGCAGAGGGTGATGGGCTTGGCTAATATCCCTTTACTTTCTAAAGATTAGTGGGCAAAAGAAATTTAGGATTTGTTTAAAACCAATAAGGGCCTTGACTTCTAGCTCCTTTCCAAAATGCCTTGTGATATGCAGAGCTTCATGGACCAAAAAAAAGGCAATTTAAAATCTCCACACACCTATATGGTGCCTTCCCAAGGGGGAGGGTATTCCCCTTTCTTTTTAACGTTGAATTTTCAATAAATAATTAATAAGCAAAAGAAGTGTGGGTTTATGCTGCATTTTAAGGATTTGGTTGAATTTACCCATCAAACCCCGCACTACAAAATTAAAAATTTTTTATTGCGTTTGACAATTTTTTTTTGGCTAAGAGCCGCTACGATACTGAAAGATGCAGTTTCTTTTTTTTTGGCTGCTCTTTGATTCGAACCAGTGACCTTTTCCCTTTAAAATCAACCTAACAACACATGGCAAAAGGGGGAAAATGAGAACAGGTTGAATTTGCAGTAAAAAGAAAAAAAAAAAGTTCCACCCCGAAGCAAAAAAAGTAAAAATGCTTTTTTTTGACAAGATCTGCTAACTAACCGTGCTAAATAGTTGCTGTCAAATTTATGTATGAGATAGCCAAAATGATTTTCTATAAAAGTTGGTGCTCACATTAAACGTAGGGGTGGTGAGATTGGAGCCGAAATCCAAGTTTAAACATTGTTCCCTTTTTTCCCGGCCTGAAATTTGGAATTGCAATTCACTTTTGTACTAACCCAATAAAGGGGGATCTCTTTTGGAGCATTAGGTATTGGAAAGGGTCGGGATGTAGCCCTGAATTTTAAATCAGTTCCCAAAATTCCCCCCCTGTGTTGGTCAGCTTTCAATAATTGGGTAAAGGGGCCATGGGACATTTTCCTTCGCCCCTACGGGTATTTATGAGAATTGCAGGTTACGAACACACAGTAAATCAGAGAAATTTTTTTGAATTATATTTATTTTGTTTCCCGGTAGAATTTACTTTTCAGATTTATGATTTTAATTAAAACC
>JAODAL010032890.1:0-46299 GCA_025379985.1 Phyllomedusa bahiana
AGGATAAAAATTAGGGAAAGAAAGAAGATAGATAGATAATAGGGGGGTAGTAGATATCCAAGGAAAATTCGCAGCATTCCTCTTTTCAAAAAGATCAAAAAAAAAAAATTTTTTCCAAATGCCAAAAAGGGACATTTTTAGCTACAAACCTTTCTCAACAAAGGGGTATTTAAAAATAGATACTGTAGATAATAGATAAAAGATAAATAGATCGTTAAAACAAAAAATAAGAGCAAACCCCTTTTTAAAATCTAAAAAGATTATAAATAGAAAAAAAGGAACAATTTCAGAACTGGTGTGAAAAAAAAGGAAAAAACCCCCACACTCCCAAATCCTTCATTGACGAAATGGGATTTGTTTTTAGATATATAGACAAAAGATACATAATTTCTGAGATGAAGTAGAAAGGAATGATACGAGAAGAAGATATGAGATAGATAGGGAAGATAGATAATAGATATGGGATAATAGATAGATATGGGTGATAGATAGATAAATTTTTGGGGTAGTAGAAATATGGATAATAAAGATATGGGATAGATAAAAGATATGGATAGATAGGAATGGGGAAGATAGATAATAGGGTGAAATAGATATGGGGTGAAAGATAGATATGGGATAGATAATAAATGGGATAAAGATAGAAAAAGGGATAATAGAAGATATGGATAGATTTAAAATGGGATAGATTGGGATGATAAATAATAGAAAATGGGAAAAATAGATTGGGGTAGAAAAAATAGTTGAGAGAGAACATTGAGATATATAAATAGATAGATTTACACGTAATAGGGAGAAAAAAAGATACAGTTAAAAGAAATAAAAAATGCAATAGGGAAATAATATAAATTTTAAAAAAATATTCGATAGGTGTAAAAAGCAATAAACAATATATAATATATATAATATATATATATATATAAATATATATATTTTAATTTTTTTAGGTAATCAGCCCAAAAGGGAAAGGTAAACCGAGAAACCCCTTGAGACTTCCTTTAATGGGGTTTTTTTGCCAGGCAGGGAAACACAAAAGGAAAAAACAATCTAGCTGCCTTCAACGCAAAACAAGAACAGTACACGTCCGTGTGTACAATTCTTTAGCAATCCTGCAAGGCAAGTCCACAATACTCCGTTTTGGGATCCCCAGTTAGAATAGAGGGGGCCAAACCTCACCCACTGCTCCGGTGGTATGCTCCTCGCGGTCTGCAACGCGTTCAAACAGCGTGAGAATAGCTTTCAACGTCGTCCTCCAAGGGATCATCTTCTGGAGGGCCTCCCGTACGGTCCTCAGCTCTGATAGCCGCCATCGACGGGCTTGCGGAGTGGCATTTCCCGCGCTCCGAACGTCCTTCCGTCAATACTGACATCTGCGTGCATTAGTAGCTGATTCGTCGCCCTTGCTGAGCCTGCGATGGCATCACTTGGACCTCTGCTGGCTGCGCTGTGGCGTCCCTGTGTGCTGCCCTGCTCGCTGCTGCTCTGAGGCCTGTTGCTGCCATTCATGGCTTCCCTGTGCGCTGCTTGCTGCTTGCTGCTGTTGCCTGTTGCTGGGCTAATGGCTTCCCTGTGCGCTGCTGCTGCTGTCAGATGCCCCTGTTTCTGGCTGGGCCTGAATGGCTTCCTTGCGCTGCTTGCTGCTGATCTGAATCCTTTGCTGGCCTGAAAAGCCTTCCCTGTGCGCCTGCTTGCAGCTGTCTGAGGCCTTGTTCTGGGCCTAATGGCTTCCCTGGGTGCGCTGGCTTGCTAGCTGCTCTGTGCCTGTTTGCTGGGCCTGAATGGCTTCCCTGTGCGCTGCTTGCTGCTGCTCTGAGGCCCAGTTTGCTGGCCTGAATGTGCTTCCCTGTGCAGCTGCTTGCTGCTGTCTAACTGTTGCCTGTAGCTGGGCCTGAATGGTTCCTCCCTGTGCGCTGACTTGCTGCTTGCTCTGTTGCCTGTTGCTGGGCCTGAATGGCCATCCCTGTTGCGCTGCTTCTGCTCGCTTTCAGTTGCCTGTTGGCTCGGGCCTGAATGGCTTCCCTGTGCGCTGGCTGCTGCTGCTCTGAGGGCCTGTTGCTGGGGCCTGAATGCTTCCCTGCTGAGCGCTGCTTGCTGCTGCTCTGAGCCGTTGCTGGTTGGGGAGCCGAATGGCTTCCCCAGTGCGCTGCTTGCAGCTGCTCTGAGCCTGTTGCTGGGCCTGAATGGCTTACCCTGTGCGCTGCTTTCTTTTTGGTGCACGCTCTGAGGCCTGTTGCTGGCCTGAAATAGTGCTAACCTGTGCGCTGCTTGCTGCTGCTCTGAGGCCTGTTGCTGGGCCTTCAGGGCTTCCCTGTGCGCTGCTTGCTGCTGCTCTGAGGCCTGTTGCTGGGCCTGAATGGCTTCCCTGTGCACACTTGCTTGCTGCTGCCTCTGAGGCCGTTGCTGGGCCTGAATGTGCTTCCCTGTGCACTGCTTTGCTGACTCTGCGCTCTGAGGGCCCAGTTTCTTGGGCCAGAATGTGCTTCCCTGTGCACTGCTGTGCTGCTCGCTCTGAGGCCTGTTGCGAGGGCCCTGAAATGGCTTCCCTGTGTCGGCTTCTTGCTATGCTGGTGCTCTGAGGGCCTTTGCTGGGCCTTGAAAGGCATCCCTGTTGCAACTGCTGCAGCTGCTCTGAGGCCTGTTGCTGGGCCCTGAATAATGGCTACCCAGTCGCTGCTTGCTGCACTCTGATGGCAGTGTTGCTGGGCCTATCAGGGCTTCCTGTGCGCTGCTTGCTGCTGCTCTGAGAGGCTGTTGCAGGGGCCTGAATGCTTCCCTTGCGCGCTTGCGGCTGCTTCTGAGCCTGTTGCTGGGCCTTCAGGGCTTCCCTGTGCGCTGCTTGCTGCTGCACTGAGGCCCTGTTTCAGGGCCTGAATTGGCTTCCCTGTTGCGCTGGCTTGCTGCTAGCCTCTTGTAGGCCTGATTGCTTGGCCTGAAAGTCTTCCCTGTGCGCTGCTTGCTGCAGCTCTGAGCCTGTTGTGGGCCAGATTGCTTCCCTGTGCGCTACTTGGCTGCTCTGCTCTGAGGCCTTTTGCTGGGCTGAATGGCTTCCCTGTAGCGCTGCTTTGCTTGCTGTCCTGAGAGCCCCTGTTCTGGGCCTGAATGGCTTCCCTGTGCGCTGCTTGCTGCTGCTCTGAGGGCTGTTGCTGGGCCTGAATGGCTTCCCTGTGCACTGCTTGCTGCTGCTCTGAGGCCTGTTGCTGGGCCTGAATGGCTTCCCTGTGCGCTGCTTGCTGCTGCTCTGAGGCCTGTTGCTGGGCCTTCAGGGCTTCCCTGTGCCTGCATTCTGCTGCTTCTCAGGCCTGTATGCTGTGCCCCTGAATGTCTTCCCTGTGCGCAACTTTGCAGCTGCTCTGGCAGTGCTGGGCTGAATGGCTTCCCTGGCCTGCTAGCTTGCTGCTCTAGGCCTGTTGCTGGGCCCTGAATGGCTTCCTGTGCGCTGCTTGCGCTGGCTCTGAGCTGTTGCTGGGCCTGAAGGCTTCCCTGTGCGCTGCTTGCTGCTGCTCTGAGGCCTGTTGCTGGGCCTGAATGGCTTCCCTGTGCGCTGCTTGCTGCTGCTCTGAGGCCTGTTGCTGGGCCTGAATGGCTTCCCTGTGCGCTGCTTGCTGCTGCTCTGAGGCTGTTGCTGGGCCTGAATGGCTTCCCTGTGCGCTGCTTGCTGCTGCTCTGAGGCCTGTTTGCTGGGCTTCTGTGGCTTCCGATGTGAGCTGCCAGCTGCTGAGCTGTAGCCTGTTTGCCCTGCTGCAGATTTGCCGCTACATTGCTTATAACTCCTCCATGGCAGTAGCTGTCGCTTGGCTCTGGTGCTGCATACCTAACCCAGGACAGTAGGTTATGCCATTCGCATCCTCCACCACTTTAGATAAAATCAGCTCAAAATGTGGTACAGAGATGAAGCAGCAGTCTGCGACTTCCTTTAGAATTGCTTTATTTCCCAGAAAGTACACACAAGAAGGAAAGCAACGTAGGCTGGCCTTCAGCGCAAAACCAAAACAGCACACTGTCCGGTAGTGTAAACACACAGTCTCTGGTTTCTTTTTAGCAGGATCCAGTCCTCAAAGGATTTGCAGACAACCTGCTGTAGACTCCTCTGTCTGACTCTCACACTGTCAGACTCCTTCTGACAGACACACCCGCTTGCTCACTCTGACTTGCCAGGATTTATATACGTCTGAAAACAAAACCAAGGCCTGGAACCTGGACATGGAAAGTAGCCAACCCACGCCCGCTCTTATTGCTACTCCATTAAAAAGCCTAACCCGATTAACGTGCCTAGCAGCTATACAAAACGTATAGGAAAAAAAAAAAAAAAACGTTTGTCAGTGCCTTACTGGCCGCTGACACCATACTATATGGCTTTTTATACCACACCGAGACCAGACATCCTCGGTGAGACATATCGACCGTGCCACAACGCCCGCTCTTGTGGTTTACTACAATATACATAACATATAATAATAATATATCAATACAGAGAGAGCTGTGCAGTAGATAGAGATATAGATTAGATATTGATAGATTGATAGATGTGAAATAAATATGATATTATATAGATAGAAACATACATAGGAGAAAGATAAATTGATACATAGATAGGTATGAGATAGATAGATAGATAGATAGATAGATAGATGGATAAATAGATAGATAGATTATATATGAGATAGATAGATAGATTTTATAGATATTAGATAGATAATAGATAGATAGATATATAATAGTATGATATATAGATATCAAATAGATAGAATAGATATGAGATAAACATAAGAGTCAATAATGGGATGATAATGGATAATAGATAGAATAGATAGACAGATAAGAAAAAATGACCATAGATAGATAGATAGATAGATAATAGATAGAGATGGGATTCTGTAAGATGAGATAAGATATAGATTACATAATATAGTTATTGGATTGATAGATATTAGATAGATAGATATGGGATTCGATAGAATAGATAGATAGATAGGATAGATAAATAGATAGAGTAGATAGATAGATAGATAGAGAATAGATTAGATAGATATGGGATAGATATAGATATGATATATGAGACAGACAATAGATAGATAGATAGATAGAAGATAGATAGAGAAGATATAATATTGGATAATAGATAATAGAAAGATAGATAGATAGATAGATAGATTTGGGATAGATTAGAAATGAGATATGAGGACAGACAGATAGATAGATAAGATAGATAGAGTCGAAAGATAGTATTAGATAGATAGATAGATATGAGATAGATTGTGATGCAGATGAAAGGATAATTAGATCATGCAGGTCGGGGGGTGACAGTTGTCTCTTGTGTTTGCTCCTGTGCTTTGTCTTCGTGCTCTGTCTTCGGGGGAGCTGACCCGTCGGGCTCCAGAATATTTGGGGGTTTTTTCCGTTATATTAAAAATGTGTTGGGTAAAAGACGCCCGCAGCTGGATATATGTTTTCCCTTAACCCACAAACTAATACAACCCGTAATCTGCGGGATGTGACGATTGTGATAATGCGATGGCAGAAACGGGCATAAATAACAATGCTGTATGAAATCAGCGGCTCTGTCAGCGCCTTCTTTAACATAGAAAATCAATACAGCCAATAAAAACACACATCTTTCAAAGACAAGACAGAATTCTAATATAAATTATGAAACCGCGAAAAAAATGTGTCGGCGAAAATTGAATGTGACCAATACTCTGGCTCCTTTTAATTGGATAAGAATTCACCGCGGTAAATTTGATGACTTAAATGTCGGCAGTAGAAGCGGTAAATCATCAGAAGAAACATTGGACCGGCTGGATAAATGAGAGTTAAAGTAAATAAGCGGCATAAAGCATAAGAGGCGTCAGTAAAAAACTATAACGTGGACGGGTGCTCTAGCTGCACAGCCGCTCGGGGCCCGCTCCGTCCCGCTGACTCCATATTATTAGAATAATAAACCACAGGACACCAAATAGTATTATACCCCCAGATCATTTTTTACAAGGTTCCTGTAAGTAAACGACTCCGACAAATGTTATGTAAGAAAACTGGTCCAGGGACAACTAGTGCACAGGATATATCCGGGAAAACATACACACTAGAGGCCTTCTATCAACCTACCTATCTATCTATCTAACTAACTAACCTCTCATCATCTTTCTATCTATCTTAATCTATCTCATATCTATCTACTATCTATCTATCTCATATCTAATCTATCCCTATTCTATCTCATATCTATTCACATATCTAACTCTCTATCTATCTCATATTATCACCAATCTATCTCATAACTATGCTATCTATCGTAATCTATCTCCATATCTATCAATCTATCAATCTATCTATCTCCTATCTATCTATCTATCGATCTCCCTATCTATCTATCAATCATATTCGATCTCAATCTATCTATCTATCGATCTAGCTACCTCATATCTATCTATCTAACTCATATCTATCTCTCTATCTATCTATCTCCCTATCTATCTATCTATCTATCTCATATTTATCTATCCATAATCTATCCTATCTCATACTATCTAACAATCTATCTCATATCTACTATTCTATCTCATATCTATCTCTTCTATCTATCTCATATCTATCTCCTATCTATCTCATATCTCTCTATCTCATATCTATCTATCTAATATATCTATCTGTCTCATATCTATCTCTCTCGTATCTATCTATCTATACCTCTCTCATATCTATCTATCTATCTATCTAATCTATCTATCTATCTATCTAACTCATATCTATCTATCTATCTATCTATCTATCTATCTATCTATCTATCTATCATCTACCTATCCATCTATCTGTCTCTATCTATGTATCTAATTATATCTATCTATCTACTTATCTATATCTAGTCATTTATATCTCTATCTTTTTTCAAATCTATCGTCTGTCTGTCTGTCCTTCTGTCTATCTCAATCAATCTATTTATCTATCAATGTATATAATTATATCTATCTATCTATTTATTTTTTCTACCTCTTTATAGCTATACATTTACCTATCTATCTATCTTTCCATAACTATTATCTCAATTTTACCACTACATTAAATCTATCTTCTATCTAATTTAACTACTTTCAATTTTTCTTCATCTTCTTTTTTATCTATCTATCTTCTATCTATCTTCTATCCCTATCATCATCAACCCATCACATCAATCTTCACTATTATTTATCTAAATTATATCTATCTATCACTTTTCTATAATCTAGTCATTATATCTCTATCTTTTTCAAATCTATCTTATATCTATCTATCTATCTATCTATCTATCTATCTATCTATCAATCTATCACATATCATCTATCTACCCATATCTAACTCATATCTATCTATAATCTATCTATCTATCTATCTATATATCTATCTATCTATCTCATATCTATATATCTATCTATCTACATCTCTCTTCTCACCCCAACCCCCCTCCTCCCTCCGTTCCCCATCATTCTCATTCCCCACAATAGGTCACTGCACTACCTGACCCCAGTCTCGCAGGCAGAGGTGGTGGCGCAGCGCTCCGTGCAGCCCATGTGCGCTCTACCCGTCATTGTGCACAATGTTGCGTATCAAGAAAATAAGCGTTTTCCTATTAACATTAATTGTAACAAGCGATCAATGAGCACAACATCCATTGTCTGCAGAGGATGATTAGCAGATTCCTCTATCACTGCAGCTGGAATATGTCGCCTCCTAATGCAGTCACCACGTTCCCATCATTGCACACAAATGGGATGCGGGGCACCAGGAGGGGGCGCTCCGGGACTCGTGGGTTTCTTGAAATTGTAAAACCTTTGGACACCTCAGAGATTGGAAAGTGCAATGACGCAAACAATGATGATACTTAGTGATACTTTGTGTCAGTTACACGGGGCTGAATGAGTCGCACTGGCTGCAGTGCATGGAGTGACCAGCAAACAGTTCCTTCATCCCCAGGACATCAACAGGTTTTATATTAACCCCTTCTCGCTGCAGCAATTTGTGTTCATTTTTCCTTCCCTCCTTCTTGGAGCGGTAACTATTTTTTGATTTTTCTAGATCTGAGGTTTTTTTTTTTCACTTTTACCATTGGCAGCACCTTGTTATTACTTTTATTAAATGGGTTTTGCCACAAGTAAAATTGAAATGGGAAGCTTGCAAATGAAATAAACATTTTCACATTCCATCTTATTAAAGAATTCTGCACCATATTGTTTTAGCTGCTCCTTTAGTAAATCCATTGTTTTACACTCGTCTCCAGAGGGATACGACCAGGGCTGAGCGTCTCCTTCACTCCTGGCCGCACATGCTCAGACATCACCTCTCCTTTTCAGCAGCAACTGAGAGTTTCAAAACACCCGGGTGCTGTTATTCTACCTCCAACCCCCCGACGCTTTAATTAATAGTCCAAACAGGCAAATAAAAAAAGAAACCTCAATGAGGTCTGTGCATTTTCCCGGATAAACAGCAAAAAAAAAAACCTACAGGTTTTAAACTGCAACTTATCAACAAAATGTGGTTACCTCTACCACCAGCGTTCCACCTCTGATGAGCACGTACAGACCGAACCCAAGCCTCCAACAGATCCAACAACAATAACAAAAAGGTCCAACTTCAATCCAATGTAGGATAACAAAAGTAAAAAAATAGATTTATTCCAGATGCATTATAAAAACATGAATCATGCAACGATGTTATAGCGGCCACAGCTAACGCGTTCCGGAAAATTGTTCCACTAATCATAGCCTGCTAACATAGTATTAAGATCACCATTAATAGGAAGTATCCGGTCACATGAGCATGAAGAAGAATTTTTATAACCCCTACACCCCTGCAAAAATTTCAGTTAATTAAAACAAAAAGACAAAACACACAATAACATCAATAATGGAAATATACAATCGTGTCCTTATTCATACCCGCAGGATTAACGTGAGCCTAGTTTGTAGATCCACCACGTTTCTCTTATAATAATTTTTTTTGCGATGATCGCCACCTCTAAAGGTTTGAACACCCTTTCTTTTCCACAGAAACCAAAACTAGAAAAATCACCATCATGTTATTTTCTATAAAGTGTTTGGAAGCCATTGACATCCCGACTGTCACGATTTACGCAAATCGGACAATGTCGCCTTAAATAAAATAAAAAATAGTTTTATTAAAATAAAAAATTAAAAAATTTAAAAAATTTATAAAAAAAAAAAAAAAAAAAAAAAATTAAATAAAATGTACTTAAAAAAAAAATTTTTTTAAAAGGATAAAAAAAGAAAATATATAACAATAACCACCCACCACCCTAAATAATGTGAAAATAAGACAACAGCACATTATAGCGGGGACGACAAGAGTGCTTCCAACCTACAGCACATGCCCGAGGTGCAGGAAAAAAATAAACTACAAAATTTTGGTCAATGTCAGTATAATGTCAAGAATGTATATAATGTACAGCATAATTTACTGTGGAAGAAAAAAGTTTTGGTGACCTGCAAATATTGCACGTCATGCAACATAAATGGCCACACTTGTAAAAACCCTTTCAGGAAAACCCAAACAAGGAGTATTGGAGGGACTACCCTAAACAAGAAATAAGCTGGGGACAAAAAGGGATCCAAGAGCCCTTTCCTTTTCTTGACAAAAATTTTAAATCCCGTCATTACCCAAAAAGTTTTTAATGTTTTTTTTCTTATGTTTATGGGCCAAATTTTTTTCTTGATAAAAAAAAAACCCTCCTTATTGGGACGAAAGGGTTTTTAAAATACGCCCTAAATCAGAAAAATTTTTCTTTCTTTTTTTGGGCCGGGTTCCCCAAAAACCTCTTCCCGAGAAAAAGGGGTACCTATTTTCTAGCTCTGTCATACCCCAACTTGGAAACCTCTACTTTTAAATTTTAATCACAAGTTTCGTTTTAAAATTCCTTTTTTTATGATCAACTGAGCATTTTTTTTAAATTTCCAAATTTAATTCTCCCACAGGGAGATTCCTTACCACATGAGAGGGGTGACACTTTTTTACCCCCAATATAGAATTCCTAGCCTTTGGGTTTTTGGGGATAGGGAAAAAAATCTATTTTCCCCCTTTTTTAATCCCAAACTAGAGAGGGGCCGAATTTTTCCTCAAAAATTCGGTTCGGTCATTTCCCGCCGAATTTTCCGACAAAATTCGTTTCGTTTCCGAAATTTACTTCGGCACGAAATCGTTTTTAAAAAAGCAGCAAATTTCCAGGCTGCACGGGACCTTTTGGGGTTTGTGAAAACTTTTGGTGCCCATGCTTAAATAACAGGGGGAGTTTGGTTTTGGCCCTTCAAACAATTTTGTTTTAGTATGACACGCCCCAAACTGCCCCGCTCTTAAAATTTCGTTTCACTAAAAAAGGGCCCTGGGCCCACTTATGGGCAAAAACAAAAAAAAAAAAACTGAACCCAGGAACGAGCCTAAATAAATTTAAAGGCAGAAAAGCGGAAAAAAACAAACGAAGCTCAGGGGCAACATTAGTGACAGAGGTGGGGGTGACGGGGGCAGCCACAGCAGCATGGTCAACAGGGGCACAATGCCCAATCTGGAAGTGGCAAAACAGTACCAGGCCGCAGAGGGGCAAAAGGGACACATTTGTGGGGGCCCACGGGGGGCAGCAGCATAGGGTCAGGCAGTCCCCCAAAAGGGACAAATTCTGAGCGGGAAAAAAAGGGATTTAGGCCAAAAGTTTTTACAAAAACACATTGTGGAGGGAACGGCGGGAAACAACACCGCAGCATAAGGTCAGACAGGGGGCACAATACACAGTTTTGGGGGGCACGGAAACCCCAGGAAACCCCCCCCCCCGGAAAAGGGCAGCATGGGGTCAAACAGGGGCAAAATGACAGAGAGTGGAGGGGGAAAAAAACCCCGGGAGTAGGCCACATGGGGAGGCAGACAGGAGCCCAGCAGCAGCATGAGGTCAGAGAGGGGCCCACAATGACAACTGCGGGTGGCAAAATAGTATTAGCCACAGAGGGGCAAAAATAAAGAGGGGGGGGAGGTCACGGGGGCACAGCATGGGGTTCGGGCAGGGGGCCACAATGACAGAAAAGGGGGGGTGAGAAAAGGAGCAACAGCTTTAGGTCGAGAGTGGCACAATGACATTCTCCCAATTTTGGCAAAATATATTAGGCCACGAGGGGCACTGACTAAAGAGCGGAGGTCCGGGGGCAGCACTAGGTCGGCAGTGGCACAATAAACAGAGAGTGGGGGTGATGACAGGAGAAACCCAGCATGAGGCAGAGTTGGCCCAATGAAAATTCAGATTTGGAAAAAACATCCCCGGGCCCCAGATTGGCACAATGACACAGTGTGGATGCCCACGGCAACAGCAACAGCACACAGCATGACACATAGAGGGGCACAATGCCCAAGTTTTTTGAGGGGGGTGGCAATACCAGTCCCGGGAAAAGACGGGGTTAGGAGATGGAAAACAATCAGCAAATTTTGTGGCATCAGGCGGGGGGCCCGGCATCGAAAAGGGCTGAGGCAGGTAGTTTAAACCCCCAGACTGACCCCAAAGGCTTTGGGTGTGGGGAAAAAACCTTTGGGCCAAACCCACCCTGTTTCCCTTTTGGGAAAAAAGGGGCATTTTTTTTCAACTTTTCCCGGGGAAAAAGCGGGTTCCCTTTGGGGGTAACGATGGCCCCCCCGCACTGAACACCCGCTCTGATGCCACACAAACGGGCCGGGGCAGGACAGTTTCTCCACTGAAAACCTCGGCAATTTGGGGCCCACACATCCAGTTTGGCTCCCCAAAGTAGCCAGCGGATCTTCTAACTGGGGTGGCAGAGTGCTGTCCAAGGGGCCACAACCTGGGGTTTCCCGGGAATGCTCCATGTCCTCGGGCTGCGCTGCTTGGGTAAATGCCCTCCTCACTAGGCGGGTGAAGGAAGCTGTCATTAAATGACTCCAACTTAGGTTACTGCTGATGGAGCTGGTACTGCCCTACCCCCCCCTTCCCCCCCGCACTGCGGCAAATAGTACTGAGCGCTGAGGGAACCCCCCCTTTAGACCTGTCAAAAGGGGGGATGATGCCGCACATAGGCAGCGGGCCCAAATGATTAAAGGAGGAAATTTTCCCTAAAGTATTTTAGTTTGTCTTCCCTCTCAATAGCTGGGGAAAAAAGGCTCCCATTTTGGAAACCCTAAACGAGGGTCCAATAGGGTGGGAGCCCTAAGCTTCCCCCTGCCCGGGTGCGGGCAAAAAGGCGTCACTAACCAGGCAAATAACCCTGCGGGACTCTGCCACAAGTTTCTCCGAGGGGCTCCCTGCCTCCCTTTCCCCTTTTACTGCCCCCGGTGCTTGGGAGCAACTGCCTTTGTTTCCTCATCTCCATCCACCTTTCCCCCACTGCTCCTGCCCCCCCCCTCTCTTGTCCCCTGGGGGAGAAAATCCAATCATTTTACCAGACAAAGCTTCTGCTTTCCCAAAGGGCCCCCCCTCCCCTCCTCCCCAAATTTTATTCCCCCCCGACCTCATGTGGCCACGAGGGTGTGGGCCGCCACATCTCCCCGCCCCTCCCAAGACAGATTTTTTAGCATCTGTTCCCGGGCATGAACATTTTGGAAAAGATTTTATTCAACCCCTATTTCCCGGGGACTGACAAATAAAAGGGCCCCCTCGAAGGCCTCAACAAACGGCAGGTGCACGCATGAGCGGGCCCCTTTGGGTGACAACAAAAATTTTCCAGGGGGGTACTTCTGGGGCTGCTGGATCATCAAAAAAACGTTAATGGGCCCTTTTTCCCGTTCAAAAAATTTGGTTCCCCAACCCTGTTTCAGGGTGGGAAATTTCCCCGGTGGGGGAAAAAATCGCATAAAAGACGGGGGGGGGGGAGGGGCCTTTCCCCGCCCCCTGCAACCAGGAAATTGTTGTTCCCTGCCTTTGGGACGAAATTTTGGGTTAAAAATGCAAGCAAAAGTTTTCCTGGCCCCTTTTCAGAATGTTTTTGAAGATCGGTTGGGGAAAACCTTAAAGGAACCTTTTTACAAAACCCAATTTTTAACACGCGCCCTGCCGGCGCATGGGCCAACCCTCCCGGGGGAAACGCGGGCACCATTTTTTCCCCCCATTGTCCGGGCCCCCATGGTTCCGATTTGCAGTTGGCCCCGGGGGAAAGCCACACATCGATTTCTTTCGCATTACGCACAGTTTTCCCCCCCTGTTGACTTCGTTCGCCGAAGGGAAGGGTAGGGGTAAAAACGCGGACACCGCTTGCCCCACACATGTGGAAAGATTTAGCAGTACTTGGGAGGCTGAGATGGGGGTGGGGGTGGAGGGGGAGAGGGGTACAATTGGGGCCCGGAGGGAGCCGTTTTTTACAAAGTGGAGGAAAAGCGGCGTCTCCCCGTCCCCAAATTTTTGGGGTGCCCGGGCAGGAACACATTCACACCATTGGGGCCCTAAAGGGCATGGGACTGCCCCGACGTAGTTACTCTCCAAAGTCCGGCTCGTTTCCTTTTAACAAACCGGTTAATCAAGGACTGACCCCCTTTCGTTTTACATAAAAATTTAAATTTTGTGGTACTGGGCCTTTTTTGGGAAAAAAAATTACGGCTTGGGAAATCTCCATCTCGGCCCCTTTTGGCACAACCATTGTTTTTTTTGGGAATTTTGCCGAAATCCCCCCATTTTGAAAGGGGGGGGGGACTGCAGTAAACCAAAAAACTTGACAGGAGCACGGTCACCCGCTTCACCCTTTGATGGTTGGGCGCCTACTGTTGTTTCCCTTTAAAAATCCCCTCGAACCACTGCTGGCGCCAAAGAGTAGCGAGGGGTCAAAAGCCTCTGGGGCCCGGGGGAGGGTTCAAAAAGAAACAAACTGCCTTCTGCAAGGTTTTTTGGGGCCTTTACTGGCTGAAATGGGAAAGCGTGCCCCCTTTGGGGCTGCTGCGCTTCAGCGCAGGATGGACCACCCCATCTGAGCGACGTTTCTCCCAGGCCACCCGATGGTGACGCTGCATGGTTAACGCAGGGCCGTTAGTGCCCCAAAATTTTAACTCCCGGGGCCCCCTTCACTTTCTGCTCCCCAGAATTTTAAAAAATACCCATATTCGGCTCCTCCGGTTTTCTTAGCAAAGAACTGCCCCCACCGCCGAGAAACTGATTTTAAAAACCCCCAAACGCTCCCGCACTGAGTGACAAAAGCCGCCCGCTTTTTTCGCTACCCCTTTGCCGGTTAAATTTCTTGGACCTGCAAGCCCGGGGTTTTCTTACCCCTGGGCTTGGCTCCCGACCTCACACTGGGGCTTTCCCTGCGGGCTCACGGCCCCCACAACCTCTTGCTGGCTGCGCCGCTGCTTTAACGCCAAGCCCGAAGCCCTCTTTTCCTTAAAGATGATTAAAGGGCCCTTTTCTTCCCCCTCCCAAGTGCGGTCCCCTACATCATTTAATATTTGTGTTTCCTCGTCACTACGTCCCCCATCCCCCGGGTTTTTTTGGAAAAAAGAGGGGACCCCCTCACCCATGACCTCCCAAACCACTCTCCACATCTATACTTTGCCGCCACGCAAAAAAGCTGGGGAAAAATTGGGCCCCCCTTTTTTTTTCGCTTCCAATTTGGGTGCTGACCCGGGCCCCCCTCAAATTGTTTTATTTCCCCGGGTAATTTTGGCCTGACCCAGACCCCCAAAAAGTATATCCCGGCTGAGGGGAAATGGGTGGGGCGAGGCGGGGTGAGGAAAAGGTTTTTAGGGGCCCTAACCCGCCCTCCCGGGGCCCTGCCAAATAAGTGGATTGTCTGAGGGTTTCCCCCCGACCTTGCTGGGGTTGTCAGATGTCAATCGGGAGGGAAAGAGACCTATTTTAACCAATTTAAGAACCCTTGGGTTTCGGGAAAAACACACGGGCCCCTAGATAAAAGCGGCCGTTGTTGGGGCCCCCCCCCCCCCCCACCGAGTGACCCCTGTGCGACGCCCCCCCTTTTCGTTTTCGACCTGGGCCCTTCAGAAATGTTTGTGCCACTGGAAAACGCAGTTTCAAGCCTGCCACCTCACCCTTTTTACATACCTTTTGTTTTAAAATGTTAAAAAGACACTGTTTGATGAAGCATCGTATATGATAAATAAACACCCGTTTTTGACCTTTCCAAAAGAAACCCCGTAACAAGCTTGGGTTTAAACCCTTTGGGTATAAATTTGCGCTCCACAAATGGGCCGGAAAAAATTTCCCAGTATGTTCCCTTTACAAGCACGTGTTTTTTTACTAAATTTTAAAAACACAAACAGGGGTTAATTAAAAACCTGCTTGTGAAAATTTTTCTACAAAAAAAAAAGTATATATTTTCGGTGTTGAAAAAACGGTTTAAATTTTTTTCAGCACAGCAGCAAAACAACGCTTAATTAAAACCCCCGGAAAGTAAAATTGGGGCAATAGGGAAATTTAGCCACCACAAAATATAACTTTGTAGCGTGTTACAATGGTGTATTTTCTAAACCCCCAAAAAAGAGAAATTTAAAATTTTAAAAAAAAATTTTTGCTTTTGAATTAGGCTACCCAAAAAAAAAATATAAATTTGGGGGTTGAAAAAGACGGTTTATTTTTTGTCAGCACACCAGCCAAAAAAACCTTTAATTTTAAACCCCGGGTTTTAAATTGGGGAATAGAATTTAGCCACCCCAAACTAGTAGCTTTTTTTAAACTTTTTAAAAAAGCGTATTTTTTTACCAACACAACAAAAAAGATAAAATTGTAAATTTAAACCCTTTTCTTGGAAAAAAAGGGTACCAAAAAAAAATATAAATAATTTGGGGTTTTAAAAAGATTGGGTTTTTTTTTTGTCAGCACACCACAAAACAACGCTTAATTAACCCCTGGAAAGAAAAATTCGCCAAAAAGAAAATTTAAACCACCACAAAAAAGTAGCTTTGTAGCGTGGGTTTCAATGGTGTATTTTTCTACGCCAACAACCCAAGGGGAAAAAAATTGTTTAATTTTAAACCTTTGCTTTGAATTTAAAGGGTACCAAAAAAAATAAAATATTTTGGCGTTTAAAAAGACCCGGGTTTTTTTTTGTCAGCACACCAGCAAAACAACGCTTAATTAACCCCGGATTTAAAAATTTCCCCAATAGGAAATTAGCCAAAACCCCAAAAATAGTACTTTGTAAACGTGTTACAATTTCATTTTCTACGCCACACAACAAGAGAATTTAAAAATTTTAATTAAAACCTTTTTCTTGTAATTAAAGGGAAACCCAAAAAAAAAATATATATTTTGGCGTTGAAAAAACGGTTTATTTTTTTTCAGCAAAACCCCGCAAAACAAAAGCTTAAAATTTAAACCCCCCGGGTGTAAATTGCGAAAAGAATTGAGCCACCACAAACTAAATAGCTTTTTTAAACCTTTTTACAATTTGGGGTATTTCTACGCCACACCCAAAAGAAAAAAAAAATTTTAAATTTAAACCCTTTGGGTTGTGAAAAAGGCTACCAAAAAAAAAAATAATAATATATTTTTGTTTAAAAAAAAACGTTTAATTTTTTTCAGCACACCACAAAACAAGCTAATTTAAACCCCTTTTGTAAAATTTTCGAAAAGAATTGAGCCACCACAAAAATAGTAGCTTTGTACGTGTACAATGGCGATTTTCTACCCACACCCAAAAAGAGATAAAATTTAATTAACCTTTGCTTGTTTAAATTTGGCTACCAAAAAAAAAAATATATTTTGGGGGTTTAAAAAAAACGTTTTTTTTTGTCAGCACACCAGCAAAACAAAAGCTTAATTTTAAACCCCTTTGGGTGAAATTTTCGCAAAAGAATTAGCCAACCCCCAAAATATACTTTTTAAACTTTTTTTACAAAAGGGTATTTTCTACGCCCACACAACAAAATAAAATTGTAAATTTAAACCTTTTTCTTGTGAATTAAAAACTACCAAAAAAAAAATATAAAAAATTTTTTTTCGTTGAAAAAGAAAAGGTTTATTTTTTTCAGCACACCACAAAACAACCTTTAAATTTAAACCCCGGATGTAAATTTTTCGCAATAGAATTGAGCCAAACCCCAAACTAGTGCTTTTTAGCCCTGTTTCAAGCGTATTTTCTACGCCACACAACAAAGAGAAAAAAAATTTTTAAAATTTAAACCTTTTTCTTGGGAATTAGGTAAACCCAAAAAAAAAAAAATATTTTGGGGGTTGAAAAAAAACGGTTTTATTTTTTTTCCCGGGACACCACAAAACCCAAAGTTAAAAAACCCCTTTTAAAGTAAAATTGCGCAATAGAAATTTACCCCCACAAACTAATACTTTTTAGCGTTTTTACAATGGGGGGTTTTTTTAATTTTTTTTACGCCACACAAAAAGAGATAAAATTGTTTAAATTAAAAATTTGCTTGTGAAAAAAGGGTACAAAAAAAAAAAAAAATATTTGGCCCTTTTAAAAAGACGGGGTTTTTTTTTGTCCCGCACACCAGCAAAACAAGGCTTTTAAATTTAAACCCCCGGAGTAAAATTTCGCAATAGAAATGAGCAGTCCAAAAAATGAATTTGGGATTTGTATTGTAAAAAAAGCCCGTTTCTTTAAAAAAATTAAAAACAGGAACTGGCTTAGATCCCACTTGGATTTGAATGTATATGCAGCTGCAAATGGACGCACACTGGGTTTCAAAATCCCCAAAACCCCCAAAAAAAAAAAAAATAAACATTTAGAGAACAGTCCCCGAGACAACTGAGAAAACCCCCCCAAAAAAAAACCGCTGGTTTAAAAAAAAAGTTTTTTCCCGAAAAACCAAACACCCGCAGAAGCAAACCTTTCCCTTTTCAGGGCATGAAGGGGTGTGAGCCCCCCAGCGGCGCGCTCGTTCTTTTATATTGTGGTTTACGCACAGAATCCCCCGGTCTCTTTGGGTTGGGGTTCATCCTGCACATTTTTTTGCAGGCCCAGGCCCCCTTTTTCCCCCGAGGTTGGGTTTTCCCCCTGTAACGCCCTGTGCTCGCAACCAATTTTTTCAATGAAAAGCACATTCGTTCCCGCGAATCACCCCCAAAATTCGACTTCTTTTCAACCAAAATTTTCCCTGAAAAATTTTAAACGAATTCCCCCCTTGTTAGAATCGATTCGCCCATCCTAATTGCCCCAAAAGTAAAACCAAAAAATTTGCCCCTCTTTTTTTATCCATTCAAAAGTGAACTGCAAGCATGTCATTGTATTGATATAAGAACCAAAAACTCACGGGTTTCTAGTTCCGATCCCCCCCACACCAGACAAGTCGTCTATATAACGACCATACCACCTATGTGGGGGATGGGGACAATCTGGTAAAAAGAAAACCCCCTCCTCCATCTGACAAAAATATTGGCCATAGGGAAAAAACGGCCCCCATAAGAACCCGGGCATTCAAGAAGAACTCCCGTCAAAGCAAAAATATTTATCTTTATAAAAAATCTACCCCCATAACTAAAAAACCATTTACTTTTTTGGAATGACGACTGAATCCATCAAGTGCGATTCTAAATACAATGGGGTTTGGTCGTGAGGTATGGAAAGGGTATAACCCCCACCACCGCACGATACCCAAAAAAATTCAGCACCCCCATGTGCCTTGACAAATTGAAACAAGACTTTTAGAATCCTTGATAAACCCGGGTAAATTAAAAACCCCAAAGGTTTGGGATGTCTCAACCAAGCTCCAGTAATTCACCCAAGGACCCAATTCCAGCCAAAGGGGCCAAAAGGTTGGGAAACACTTTTTGTGTACCTTTGGGGAATGAATGAAAGTTTGGGGATGAGGGGAAAATCACAAATAATTCGGGGCCAATATATTGAAATGGCTCCCAAGCTCCCTTTTTGAAAACAACTTTTTTAAATTTGCTTTTGAATACACAGTCGGATCTGAAAAAGGGGTCATAAGTATGAGTACCCCCAATAATGTTAATTTAAATTTCCATATAGGCCTCATTGAGTCCACTATGGCCCCACCTTTTCTGCGGACAAATTTAAAAAAATCAAATTTTTCTGTATTTCAAGTAAAGCAATGTTTTTCCAACCTAGACATATTAACGATGGGGTACTCTTCTTTTTTTTTAAATTTAACAAGTCTCGCTCCACATTCTCCTGAAAGAACAAAAACCCATGGGGGCGGGAATTTAAGAAAAAATTCCCCCCTTCTAACCGTGTGGACAAGGAAGGTAGTATCGTTGAACTTTACTTTCAAATTGCGCATGTAACAATTTACAAATTTCCTAAAAAGACGGGAATACTTAGGGATAGCTCACATTCTCCCCCCAACAACATTACAATCTTCGGACTCACAACCTGAAAAATGATTTTTTAATTTGGGTTACGGCAAATCATTAAACTAAAATCGGGCAAAAATAAAAATTTTTTTGTGGGATAACCCAAGCCTTTTTGACAATAATATGTTTGGGTCTCGTTAAATTTTCCTAATAGATTAATCACAGGCGAGCCCCAAAAGCCGACGCCTGCGTGTTTTTGGCTTTTTTGCTTTCTGCTTCCTCCCGACCTTCAATTCGTTTTTTTTGAAGTTGAACTTGCTTTGATATTATTTTTTTTGGGTTTAGGGATCGTTTTACCGGAACATCAATAAGGAAGTGCCCCCGAGAATCCCCGACACGCGCACGAACCCTGCCGAGGTTCAAGTCCTGGGAAAGAAACAGCATTCTTTTTGTAATCCATTTCTTTTTTTGTTGTCGTTGGTTTTTCAAAATAGACAGGGGGGGAAACGCTATTTTGCCAAGTAAACTTTACTTTTGTTTTATCCTTTGTGTCTCTTTCAAATTTACTTTTTTTTATTTTTCAAAATTTGATCTTCCACTTTTGACGGTTTAAACTTTTTATCATTTAGTATTTTAAATTGCTGTATGCCCCACGGACGATGCTTGCTTTAAAATCGATTTTTCGGGTTTAAAAAAGTTTTCCATTGAAAACTTCATTTTTACCAAATTTGCTTTAAACTTGATTGAACATCATTGAACTAAATTCCACCCCCATAATTCCTTTTGGGAAGAGAATTCGTTGGAAATTTTTTAATTTTCGCAACCCACGGGGAAATCACTTTTTATCCACAAAATTTTGCATAATGGGGTTTTTGGCCCCACCAAGACCAGCTCCCTGCATGTAAGGCGTTCTAATTAATCAACCGTACGCAGGTCTGATCATGATTGACCACTACCCCCCATTGCTATGTGGAATATGTCTGCAGCTTTCTTAAGTCTTTCTGAGACAACCGACAGGAATCACACCTGTGGGAGGCACATTCGGGGTAAATGAGACGTTTTCTTCAAAAATTTTTTTTAAGCAGTAAACATGTAAATTATTTAAACCAATAAAGTATAGTATATTTTTTCATGGGGATTCCCTTTATCTCTATATCAAGCAATTTGAAAAATACACTACCGGCGGGGGGGACGTAACAGTTTCCAAAACTTAAACTCAAATTTCAACAAAATTTTTACGCTCACACCCTTCCACCCCCTGAGACACGGACAGACCCGGACCAAGCCTCCCCAACGATCCAAACAACAAAAAAAAAGTCCCACAACCTTTGGTTTGAATTTACCGGTTTACAAGGTTTAAAGTCTTTTTTCAATCTGTCACAGGGACCATGGGTGCTGAATTTTTTTGGGATCGTGCGACTGGTGGGTTATACCCTCCCCCAAATCACGACCCGCCCTATTTTAAAATTTGAACGCACTTGATGCGATTCCGCTTCCAAAAAATAAAAAGGTTTGTAGTTATGGCGTAGATGTTTTACTAAACAAACTAATTTTGCTTTGACAGGGAGTTCTTTTTGCAATCCAGGTTCTTCCATGGGGGCCAGATTTTCCCCCCCCACTGGGCCCAAAATTTTTCATGTCACATTGGGGGGCGGGTTTTTCCTTTTTACCAGATTGTCCCTATCTCCCCCACACAGGTGGTAGGTCTTATAAGACGACTTTCTCCTGGGGTGGGGGGGACGGGCTGAACCAGTGAGTTTTGGTTTTTATTCAATAACAATGACATGAACTTCATTTACTTCTGAAGGAATAAAACGAGGGCATTTTTTTTATATTACATTTTTGTGGCAATACACAGGGAACATAGATTTTTTTTCCCTATCCAAACCCCTGGCTAGGAAATTTTATTTGCGGGCTAACTCTGTACCCCTCTCATGTGGGAAAACCCCTGTGGAGAATTAATTAAATTAAAAGAAACGCTCATTGATCTAAGCTACAGGGAATTTGAAACAAACTTGTGATAGATTAACACTAGAGGGTTTTCCCGTTGAGTATAACAAGCAAAAAAGGTACCACTTAAAACTCGGGAAGAGTTGTTTGGTAACCACAAAACAAAAAAGAAATTTTCTGAATTTAGTCGATTTTCAACTCCTTACAGTCCCCAATAAAAAAGATTATTTTCTATTACAAGAAAAAATTTGCCTTTCTTTACTACCAAAAAAAACATAAAAAACTTTGGATAAACGGCATTAAATTTGTGTCAAGAAAAGGCAGGGCTCTTGGGTCCTTGTTGTCCCCCACTTATCTTGCAATAGTCCCTCCAATTTTTCCCTTTTTGGTTATCCAAAAGGGCTTTCAAGTGTGGCCTTTATGTTTTCATGACGTGCAATTTAAAACAGGTCACCCAAAAATTTTTCTTCCACATAAAAAATGTGTACATAATATCACATATACATAACTGCAATACCAAAAAATTTTGATTTAATTACCTCACCTTTTGCAAAGGCAGTATTTTGGAAGCACACCCGACCCCGCTAAAGATCAAATACGGCGACATTTGTCCGATATGCGTTAAATCGCTGACAGTGGGGATGTCAATGGCTTCCAAACCCACTTTATAGAAAAACTGATGGTGATTTTTCTATTTTTGGTTTCTGTGGAATAGAAAGGGTGTTCAAACCCAAATTAGAGGGGGCCCGATCATCGCAAAAAATTATTAAACAGAGAAACGTGGTGGATCTACAAACTAGGCTCACGTTATCCTGCGGGTATGAATAAGAGACACGATGTATATTTCCATTATTGATGTTATTTGTGTTTTTGTCTTTTTGTTTTTAATTAACTGAAATTTTATTGCAGGGCGTGTAGGGGTTAAAATTCTTCTTCCTGCTCATGTGACCGGATACTTTCCTTTTTTAAGGGTGATCAAATACTATGTTAGACAGGCTATGATTAAGGAACAATTTTCCGAAACGCGTTAGCGGGGCACCTATAACATCGTTGCATGATTCATGTTTTTATAATGCATCTGGAATAAAAGCTATTTTTTACTTTTCTACCTACTTGGATTGAAGCTGGACCTTTTTGTTTTTGTTGTTAAAACACAGGTTTGGTTCCTGCAGGGATTTGAACCGAGGACCCTTGTGCTGTAAAGCAAAAATTTTACCTCTGAGCTACTCACAATGCTTTACATGAACAGAACTTTCATTGACTATAGAGAGGAAAGACCTGGTGATGTCATCCTGCTGGGTCACATGATATGCAGTTCAAACAAATCACACACCCCTTTCTGAGCACCCAGAGCTGAAGAGCTGGAGGCAGGAGATGTGAAATGAGATCGTTGAAAAACCCCTTCAAGGCGAGAATGTGCACAGAGATACAAACATACCTCGGGTCCACCAGCAGATAACCAGCGTCCCAGTGGGCCCCAAGCTCTGCACTATGATTCAAGCTGTATGCACGGGACACACATACAGTTAAAAAACCTATGTCCACTGACTACTGTGCACTGCAGACATATAAGCCTTTCCTGAAACCCTTACCTGTTCCTGCTGTGATCAGCTCCTCAGACAGATATTCCACAGATTTACAGTTCTTGCAGTGAAGAACACTCTTCTCCTCTGGAGATTTTTTCTCTAGCCGAAGGCAATGTCCCCTTTTAGGGGGGCTTTACAGGAAATAATTTTTCCCCATACTTTTTGTAGGGACCATTTATATATTTACATAAATTAATTATGTCCCCCCAAAGCCATCTTTTCTCAAGACTAAATAAGTTCAATTCTTCAAACCTCTCCTCATAACTAAGATGCCTTCATTCCCCTTATAAGTTTGGTTGCTCGTCTTTGCACTAAGATGCTCCATTCCCCTTATAAGTTTGGTTGCTCGTCTTTGCACTCTCTCTAACTCCATTACATCTTTTCTATAAACTGGGGCCCAGAACTGAACAGCATATTCCAAGTGAGGACGCACCAATGCTTTGTACAGCGGTAAAATTTCAATTAGAAGGTGGAGATGAGAAAAACAAATGTGATCTTTATCTAGGGACGGATGGGTTACAGCTAGTCATAGAGGTAGGAGGACGCCTTTAATATGTCTAGGAGGTTTGCATTGCCATAAAAATTGTGTTGCTCCTTCTCATAGAGAATGTCCTAACCCCCACTATGCAGCTCATGTACCCTAATATCATACTAGTATGTAGAGGGGGTGGTTAGGATGACCCCAATAGTAAATGAATAGATAATATATAAAAGTGCAGGGCAGTGAATGGGTGCTAGAAGTGATCAGACTAATCTGTATGTGCGCTCCTATGACTGTAGCTAATGTACAGCAGATATATCATCAAACAGATAAAGCCCCCTCCCTGGCAGTCCTGCTCCTAGGAGGTCTTTCTTAGCAGGAGCCTCACATTACCCTGCCCCCGCCCTCCTCTTATAAATCCAGGATCCACTGCAGATGAAGGCGGTGATTATTGGACCCTTCAATTGTCATTATGTCATTTACCGTCATCTGAAAAGCAAACAAACATCTGGAGCCGAACCCGCGGGAATCTCTCATTAAAAGATATTTTTGCTCCTTTTGAATTCTACCTGTGCGGGGCCCCCCCCTGCCGGCTGCAGCCTCCTCGCTCCTGATTACATTATCGTGTACACTGTCCTCCCCGCTGCGCCATTTACAGCTCATTACCATCACCTAAACTTGGCGGCGCAGTATCTGAGAATATTACATGACATAAAACACTGTATCATGTTATGTAACCTTGCACGCGTTACATTGTATCTTATCTCCTGCTTCTCAGATACATCTGGCTACATTGTGCTGTCACTGAGGTCCTCCACATCAGGAGTGGTGCTGCTCTAAGGGTTCCTGTTCGATTTCACTCTCA
The DNA here is from genome assembly GCA_025379985.1 of Phyllomedusa bahiana. Classification (NCBI taxonomy): domain Eukaryota; kingdom Metazoa; phylum Chordata; class Amphibia; order Anura; family Hylidae; genus Phyllomedusa; species Phyllomedusa bahiana. The sequence continues at coordinate 24,066 of JAODAL010032890.1, forward strand.
AATGAACTGGTGAAAAAATTGGTGATGTCCCAAGCTCAAATTATTCTTTCTCTAGGCCTATCCCTAATGGTAACCATAACACTAATCTTATCTGTAACCCTAACCTCATCCTTAGAGCTATCTGTAACCCTAACCTTATCTGTAACTCTAATCCTAACCTCCTCCTTAAAGCCAACTGTAACCCTAACCTTATCTGTAACCCTACCCCTAATCTCATCCTTAAAGCTAACTGTAACTCTAACCTTAGGTGTAACCTTATTCCTAACCTTATCCTTAGAGCTATCTGTAACCCTAACCTTATCCCCAGCACTACCTATAACCCTAACCTTATCTGTAACCGTACTCCTAACCTTATCTGTACATCTATCTATAACCCTAATACTATCTCTACAGCTAACTGTAATTGTAACCCTAACCGTAACCCTAACCTTAACCCTTACCCTATTTCTAACCTGAACTATGTCCTTATCTCTAGCCCTATCCCTAAAGCTAACAGTAACCGTAACCCTAGCCATATCCTTAACTCTAACCATTAACCCTAACCTTAAAGCTACTCTTGATGTAACCTCACCTTAACCCTTACCCTATCCCTGACCATGTTCTTATCTCTAACGCTATCCCTGAAGATAACTGTAACCTTACCCTAACTCTGACCCTTAGCCCGTCCCTAACCTTTACCCTATACCTAAAGATCCTGTTGGAGAATTATCTGCTCCTTATATATCAGGCTTATTATACATGCGTTGATTCTCTTCATGACCTCTTAACTCAATATATATATATATATATATATATATATATATATATATATATATACATCCTCTAATATACACCCATCACTAGGACACTGGATTCCATACATGTGAGGCTGAGCTACGATACCAGAGACCACCAGAGAGTGCTGCTATTTCTAGATATAATGTTGTAACACACCAGACTGTCACTCCCAGAGCAGTGTTGTTGTTGGCCTATGTGGTGGGTATAGTATGACATTCGCTTTGGTCTACCTGCAGATTGTGACTTCTTTTTGATTTCCATAGTGTTATATGTATGATTTGGGTTTTTGTTAAGTTTGAACCGATTTAAGCAACTCGATTTGGGTTGGCCAAAATTACCCAAAAATTGATCTGTGGGTTTAGGGTTAGGGTTTTTAGGAATCTTAAAGGTTGACTTACTCTTTAGAGATGCTCTAGGTCTTGAATTAATCTGGCTGTGGTGTCATTTCTGGCTAAGCTCAGACTGGCTCATAGAGAGAAGAGAAAGCCCCTGGTGGGGTCCTGGGAATATCAGGCCTGGGGCTTCTTTTCAGGGAAGAAGAAAGAGAAAGAAAAAAGAGTTATGTGCAGTAGCTGTAGTGTGGGCCCTAAGAATCAATTCCACTCATTGACCCCAAGAATAAGCTCCACTGGTGGGCCCCAGGAATCAACTCCACTGGTGGCCCCAAGAATCATCTCCACTGGTGGGCCCCAAGAATCAATACCACTGGTGGGCCCCAAGAATCAACTCCACTGGTGGGCCCCAAGAATCAGCTCCATTGGTGGGCCTCAAGAATCAACTCCACTGGTGGGCCCCAATAATCAGCTCCACTGGTGGCCCCAAGAATCAACTCCACTGGTGCACCAGGAGTCAACTTCACTGGTGGGCCCCAAGAATCAACTCCACTGGTGTGCCCAAGAATCAACTCCACTGGTGGGCCCAAAGAATCAACTCCACTAGTGGCCTCAAGAATCAACTCCACTGGTGGACCCAAGAATCAACTCCACTGGTGGCCCCAAGAATCAACTCCACTGGTGGACCCCAAGAATCAACTCCACTGGTGGGCCCCAAGAACCAACTCCAATGGTGGGCTCAAAGAATCAATTCCACTGGTGGCCCCAAGAATCAGCTTATACTGGTGGCCCCAAGAATCAATTTAACTGGTGGGCGCAAATAATCAACTACACTAGTGGGCCCTAAGAATCATCTCCACTACTGGGCCCTAAGAATCATCTCCACTGGTGGACCCCAGAAGTTATTTCCACTGGTGGACCCCAGAAGTTATCTCCACTGGTGGGCCCAAGAAGCATCTCCACGAGTGAGCCCCGAGAATCAATTCCAATGGTGGGACCTAAGAATTATCTTCTCAATACTGCCCCTATTACCCCCTGCCATCTTACTGCTCCTATTACCTCCTGCCATCTTACTATCCCTATTACCTCCTGCCATCTTACTATCCCTATTACCTCCTGCCATCTTACTATCCCTATTACCTCCTGCCATCTTACTGCCCCTATTACCTCCTGCCATCTTACTATCCCTATTACCTTCTGCCATCTTACTATCCCTATTACCTCCTGCCATCTTACTGCTCCTATTACCTCCTGCCATCTTACTGCCCCATTACCCTCTGCCATCTTACTGCCTCTATTACCTCCTGCCATCTTACTGCCCTATTACCCCCTGCCATCTTACTGCCCCTATTTCCTCCTGCAGGGGCGTAACTACCGGGGTAGCAGACGTAGCAGCTAACACGTCTGCTACCCCGGTAGTTCGGCTCCTGCACCCACCGGCAGTGAACATACTAGTTCAAAGGTAGGACTGGCCGGTATTAGCAGAGCAGAGCGGCTCCGCCTGCACCGGCCCATAATGCTGACGTGAGCTGCATGATGACGTAACATCATCGCGCGGCCTGCGCCGAGCACAGACTGCCTGGGAGCAGAGCTGGGAGGGAGCGAGAGACAGGTGAGTAAGTGATTTCTTATTTTTTTAATATTAATGAAGCCCCCTGCCTGCCTATATCTAGCCCTTATAGCCCTGTCTGCCTATATATTGGCTCCTATAGCCCTTCCTGCCTATATATTTGCCCCTATAGCTCTGCCTGCCTATATATAGCCCCTATAGCCCCCCCCAAAGCCCTGTCTACCTATATATAGCCCCTAAAGCCCTGCCTGCATATATATATAAATATATATATATATATATATATATATATATAATATATATATACACACTCACCGGCCACTTTATTAGGTACACCTGTCCAACTGCTCGTTAACACTTAATTTCTAATCAGCCAATCACATGGCAGCAACTCAGTGCATTTAGGCATGTAGACATGGTCAAGACAATCTCCTGCAGTTCAAACCGAGCATCAGTATGGGGAAAGAAAGGTGATTTGAGTGCCTTTGAACGTGGCATGGTTGTTGTGCCAGAAGGGCTGGTCTGAGTATTTCAGAAACTGCTGATCTCCTGGGATTTTCACGCACAACCATCTCTAGGGTTTACAGAGAATGGTCCGAAAAGAAAAAACATCCAGTGAGCGGCAGTCCTGTGGGCGGAAATGCCTTGTTGATGAAAGAGGTCAAAGGAGAATGGGCCGACTGGTTCGAGCTGATAGAAAGGCAACAGTGACTCAAATAGCCACCCGTTACAACCAAGGTAGGCAGAAGAGCATCTCTGAACGTACAGTACGGCGAACTTTGAGGCAGATGGGCTACAGCAGCAGAAGACCGCACCGGGTGCCACTCCTTTCAGCTAAGAAAGGAAACTGAGGCTCCAATTTGCCCAAGCTCATCGAAATTGGACATAGAAGATTGGAAAAACGTTGCCTGGTCTGATGAGTCTCGATTTCTGCTGCGACATTCGGATGGTAGGGTCAGAATTTGGCGTCAACAACATGAAAGCATGGATCCATCCTGCCTTGTATCAACGGTTCAGGCTGGTGGTGATGGTGTCATGGTGTGGGGAATATTTTCTTGGCACTCTTTGGGCCCCTTGGTACCAATTGAGCATCGTTTCAACACCTTGTGGAATCTATGCCACGAAGAATTGAGGCAGTTCTGAAGGCAAAAGGGGGTCCAACCCGTTACTAGCATGGTGTACCTAATAAAGTGGCCGGTGAGTGTATATATATAATATATATATATATATTATATATATATATATATATATATATATATATATATAGCCCCCCAAAGCCCAGGCTGTCTATATATAGCCTCCCCAAAGCCCATGCCTGCCTATATACACTCACCGGCCACTTTATTAGGTACACCATGCTAGTAACGGGTTGGACCCCCTTTTGCCTTCAGAACTGCCTCAATTCTTCGTGGCATAGATTCAACAAGGTGTTGCAACGATGCTCAATTGGGTACCAAGGGGCCCAAAGAGTGCCAAGAAAATATTCCCACACATGACACCACCACCACCAGCCTGAACCGTTGATACAAGGCAGGATGGATCCATGCTTTCATGTTGTTGACGCCAAATTCTGACCCTACAAATCCCGAATGTCCGCAGCAGAAATCGAGACTCATCAGACCAGGCAACGTTTTTCCAATCTTCTACTGTCCAATTTCGATGAGTTTGGGCAAAATTGGAGCCTCAGTTTCCTGTTCTTAGCTGAAAGGAGTGGCACCCGGTGTGGTCTTCTGCTGCTGTAGCCCAGTCTGCCTCAAAGTTCGCCTTTACTGTGCGTTCAGAGATGCTCTTCTGCCTACCTTGGTTGTAACGGGTGGCTATTTGAGTCACTGTTGCCTTTCAAATCAGCTCGAACCAGTCTGCCCATTCTCCTTTGACCTCTGGCATCAACAAGGCATTTCCGCCCACAGGACTGCCGCTCACTGGATGTTTTTTCTTTTTTGGACCATTCTCTGTAAACCCTAGAGATGGTTGTGCGTGAAAATCCCAGGAGATCAGCAGTTTCTGAAATACTCAGACCAGCCCTTCTGGCACCAACAACCATGCCACGTTCAAAGGCACTCAAATCACCTTTCTTCCCATACTGATGCTCGGTTTGAACTGCAGGAGATTGTCTTGACCATGTCTACATGCCTAAATGCACTGAGTTGCCGCCATGTGATTGGCTGATTAGAAATTAAGTGTTAACGAGCAGTTGGACAGGTGTACCTAATAAAGTGGCCGGTGAGTGTATATGGCCCATATAGCCTACCATATGCCCTGATTGCCTATATATAGGCCCCCTATAGCCTACCCTAAGCCCTGTCTGCCTCTATGGGACTCCTATAGCCTACTCCTTGCCCTGCCTACCTGTATGGGGCCCTTACAGCCTACCGTAAGCCCTGATTGCCTACATATTTAGCTACCTAAACTCTGCCTTCCTACCTATATGGCCCCTATACCCTGCCTGCCTATCTATATGGGGCCCTATAGCTACCTAAACTCTGCCTATCTATATGGGGCCCTATAGCTACCTAAACTCTGCCTGTCTATATGGGGCTTTATACTCTGCCTAAACCCTGCTTGACTTCCTATATGGGGCCCTATAGCTACCAAACCCTGCCTGCCTATATGGGGACCCTATTGCCTACCTAAACCTGGCCTATCTGGGGCCCCATATAGTCTATGTAAACCCTGCCTGCCTGAATGGACCCCATATAGCCAGGGGGCAGGGAGTGAGGTACACTGGTGTCTACCACTATATGGTGACTGTATGGTGGTAATATACAGTCTGCAGAGCCTGTGTACACTGGGGTCTACCACTATATGGTCACTGTATGGTGGTAATATACAGTCTGCAGAGCCTGTGTACACTGGTATCCACCACTTTATGGTGACTGTATTGTGGTAATATACAGTCAGCAGAGTCTGTGTACACTGGTGCTTACCACTATATGGTGACTGTATGGTGGTAATATACAGTCTGCAGCGCCTGTACACTGGTAGCTACTACTATATGGTGACTGTATTGTGGTAATATACAGTCAGCAGAGTCTGTGTACACTGGTGTCTACCACTATATGGTCACTGTATGGAGGTAATATACAGTCCGCAGAGCCTGTGTACACTGGATTCTACCACTATATGGTGACTGTATGGGGGTAATATACAGTCTGCAGAGCCTGTGTACACTGGTGTCTACCACTATATGGTCACTGTATGGAGGTAATATACAGTCAGCAGAGCCTGTGTACACTGGTGCCCACCACTTTATGGTGACTGTATTGTGGTAATATACAGTCAGCAGAGTCTGTGTACACTGGTGCTTACCACTATATGGTCACTTTATGGTAGTAATATACATTCTGCAAAGCCTGTGTACACTAGTATATACCACTATATGGTGACTGTATGGTGGTTATATATAGTCTGCAGAGCCTGAGTACACTGGTGTCTACCACTATATGGTGACTGTATGGGGGTAATATACAGTCTGCAGAGCCTGTGTACACTGGTGTCTACCACTGTATGGTCACTGTATGGAGGTAATATACAGTCTGCAGAGCCTGTGTACACTGGTGTCTACCACTATATGGTCACTGTATGGAGGTAATATACAGTCTGCAGAGCCTGTGTACACTGGTGTCTACTACTATATGGTCACTGTATGGAGGTAATATACAGTCTGCAGAGCCTGTGTACACTAGTATATACCACTATATGGTCACTATATGGTATTGGTCTTTGTGTACTGATCAGTAATAGTGTAGGGGTATTATTCAGTCACTGTGGTGGTAATTTGTCGTGTTCTGGTGGTATAATCAGGTTCTTATGTAGTAGAGTTATTGGTAATGTTGGTCTTAGTATAGTGGGATTTGTTTGGTAGTGGTATGATAGTGATATGTATGGTGAGGTATTTGCCCCTTGTATTATCTAACTGCATGTCCTGGTAAATGTTTGTGGTCGGGGAGGTGGGCGAGGGGAGGGGTAGCAGGCCCCATCCAAAAGTTTGCTATGGGGCCCAGGCTTCTCTAGTTACGCCTCTGACCTCCTGCCATCTTACTGCTCCTATTACCCCCTGCCATCTTACTGCTCCTATTACCTCCTGCCATCTTACTGCTCCTATTACCTCCTGCCATCTTACTGCTCCTATTACCTCCTGCCATCTTACTGCTCCTATTACCTCCTGCCATCTTACTGCTCCTATTACCTCCTGCCATCTTACTGCCCCTATAACCCATGCACTTACTGCTCCTATTACCTCCTGCCATCTTACTGCTCCTATTACCTCCTGCCATCTTACTGCTCCTATTACCTCCTGCCATCTTACTGCTCCTATTACCTCCTGCCATCTTACTGCTCCTATTACCTCCTGCCATCTTACTGCTCCTATTACCTCCTGCCATCTTACTGCTCCTATTACCCTCTGCCATCTTACTGCCCCTATTACCTCCTGCCATCTTACTGCTCCTATTACCCTCTGCCATCTTACTGCCCCTATTACCTCCTGCCATCTTACTGCTCCTATTACCCCCTGCCATCTTACTGCTCCTATTACCTCCTGCCATCTTACTGCCCCTATTACCTCCTGCCATCTTACTGCCCCTATTACCCAATGCCAGAGGCTGGTGTAATAGGAGCACTGTAACTGCATACTGTTCTGCTGTACATTGTATTGTACTGCATTGCAGAATAGTGCTCACGCCAGTGGCCAAATTCCCTATAGAAAAATAAACATTTTAATTAGAAGAAATTAAAAAGTAAAAAAAAAAGTTAAACACACTCTACTGTCATAACGAATACATAAACAAATTAAATAATGTCATCAGATTGGAGAGGGGCGTATGCTTAAAAAGAAATGCTCTGAGAAAATATGAAGGTAGATGGAGCCCTTGGCTTAATTCCCCAGGTTTGCCTTCTCGTTCCTTACTGCTACATAATTCAGGATTGGCGCAAGGAATGGGAGCATTGTCCATTCCTATTACTGTTAGTTGAACAAAAGGAGTAGACACTCTTGGCAAAGTGACTTCTGTCCCTGATTAAAAGTTGCTAAAAAAATCAGGGGTCCTGCTCTTGGTTTGGTGGGTATGGGTGGGATGGTTGGGGTTTGTTTATGGTTGTATGCTAATACTGCTGAAAGCACTTATCAAGATATATGGTACGGACATATTCATATACTCTTTCTTAGTGTTTTTTATCTAAAAAACAAAATGATTGTTTATTTATGTATCCTGATGTAAAAAATAATGGTAAAAGACGTTCTATTCTGTATCTGCACAAATCGTATAATAAAAATTTTCTGATTTTAAAAACACTCCCCTGTCCTCATTTACAAACCAATAAAAAGAAAAACTATTTAATAAAATGGCGCCTAACTGTCCCGGACGCTTTGTTAATATATAACCTTATACATCAGGGCGAACGCCTGGATAAAATACCCAGCAGGAAAACTTCTCTCTTGCTTTGTTTTTTTGGTCGTTTTGTCTCCCCAAATGTTGGAATAAAAAGTGATCAAAAAGTCCCCCAGCCCTGCTGTCCCCGACATCACCCCCGACAGCAGCAGTCGGGGAATGCTCTGTACAGCGCTGCGGGGACAGAGCATGGCGGCCGGGCCACATGGCGCCTCCTGTGTATCTGTGGACATGGGGCGAGCGGAGGGCTGACCTTTATGTCCGCTGCGGCTCCTCTCACCACAAGAACTATTTGTTCACCTTTCTCCAAATGTCATCGGCTTTTGTTTCAGATTAATGAATTCTGAGTTTAACACTTGGGAAATGTCAATTAGCTTTTATATCTGTGACAGAACAACATGTAGCCTTCCATGGACTCAAGAACCGAGGGAAAGTGTTTCCAACGCGAACTGGGGAACAGCGGTGTTTTCACAGGTTTGTTTCCCAATTATTTTAGAAAGAAAGTAAAAGCTTTAGCTCCGATCATTCCATTATTATTTTCACACTGACACCTCTATAGATAAATAGATTTAGATAGAAAGATGCTATAGAGATAGATAGATAAAAAAGGAAAGATAGATAGATAATGGATAGAAAAAGAAAATAAAGTTTAAAGATAGATGATAGATTATGAGATAGATAATAGATAATAGATAGATAGTTAATAAAAATAATAGATAGTATGATAGAATAAATATTATAGATAGATAGATAGATAATAGATGATTTAAATAGACAATAATATGAGGACAAAAGATATGAGAAGATTAATATGAAAAGATAGATATAAATAGATGAAAAATAGATAATAGAAATAGAAATGGATAGATAAAAATAGATAATAGAAGATAGATAGAAATGGGATAGATAGATAATAATAAAAATAAAAAGGGATAGAAAATAGATAGATAGATAGAGAGAAATTTCTTAAAAAATGTTTATTGGGAGGATTTTTTCTAATATGTAATGAAGGGGTTCTTTATATTTAGGATTTATATAAAAAAAAGAGTCTTTTATCAGGAAGGGTTTCAGAATTTCCTCGGGGTTTCAGCGTCGGGTCCTTCTGTTCCTCTGATCTTAAATTAAATTTGATTGATTTAACACAGAAATCTTTTTCCAAAGCTGGGCCTGGGGCAGTGTGTGGAGGGTTTGTTGATCTGGGACACCCGGGGGGACCCTCCTGCATCTCGTACCTTGTGATCAGGAACACGGGTATTGACCCTTTTTGTGGGTTCATTCGTCCCCTCCTGCACTAGAGACGGACAACAGAATGGTAAAACCCAATCCTGGGGAACTGAGCACCGTGGCCCCTTAGTTTAGTGAAAACCTCATATCTCGGGCCCAGGGGGTTGGTCCGCTCTAGAGGATTGCGGCCCTCATTCTGCAGTGGCCCCGGCCCCGCCAGGGACGGGGACAGGTATAGGTGTTTCTTAGATTGACAAACCTTTCACGGGAGATGAAGACCTAGTGCTATCCTTAGGAAATCTGCGTTTTACCCCTTTGGTGCTGTCCCACACGGCACAAAAATTTTTCTGACTTTCCTAAAAACCAAAACCGTCCGGTGGAATATAGAACATGTGTAAATTTTAGTTTACTGGGCCCCCGGGAATCTGAAATGACTTGTTTTTTGCAAAAAAACCAAAAAAACCCCATCCCAGTATCAACTCCCCTGGGGCCAAAAAAATAAAATCACTAATACCCAAAAACCCCCTCCCCTGGAGGCCTAAGAACCAAACCCCCTGGTAGGCCCCAAGAACCAAAATCCACGGGGCCTCAAAAACCGACTCCCCTCTGGGACCCAAGAATCACTCCACTTGTGGGGAACCGGGAAACCCCTCCACGGTGCCCCAAAATAAACTCAAAAGGTGGGTCCCCAAATCAACTCCCCTGGTGGGGAACAGAGAATCTCTCCATGGTTGGCCGCAAAACGACCCAAATGGTGGCCCCAAGGGTCATCTCCACTGGGGCCCCAGGGAAACATCTCCACTGGGGGCCCCAGGAATCACTCATGGGGCCCAAAAATCACTCCCCTGGTGGGGCCCAGAACAAAACCCACTGGGTGGGCCCCAGGAATCATCTCCACTGGTGGCCCCAGGTATCAACTCCACTGGTGGCCCCAGAAATCATCTCCACTGGTGATGAATCTGCTCCAGAATCTTTTATTTGATTTTTCTTATTTTGGATGGAGTTCACCTTGAAAGAGGGTATATTTTTTATTACCTTTTCAGAACCTACAAAATTGGAGGCAAAATTGGGGGCAAAAAGGGATCAGGGGAAAAACTTGTGCTACCCTAAGCCAAACCCGAAATCCCCCCAAATGTCTTCCCCTTTTGGGGGGGTTTCCTAAACCATGCCCCTTTTTGGGGGGCCCCAAAAGTTTTTGCGGTCGCCTTAGACCCTGTCCCCGGCACGGTTTTTAGGTCTTTTTTTTTAGAAAGGTTTTCAGTTTTAAAACCCTTTGAAAAACTTGCAAGCAAAAGCTCCCCCTAGACTTCAATAGGAAAACTTCATCGGGGCCCATGAAAAGATTTTCTGCGGGGTTTTCTTCACACGCCGGTGGTTCAAAAAAATAAACACGTTCTTTTTTTCCAGATGAAAATTAAATCAATAAAAACCCCTCAAAGGAGTGAGCGGTTTTTGGTGCAGTTTTTTGGCGGTTTTGGGGCAATTTTAGGTTTTTGCAAAAAAAAAAGTGAAGAATGATCCCCCCTATAGTGGATGTTTTTGGAGGTCCTTTATGCACTTTTTTAACACAGGCAGGTCCTGCAAACCATCATTTAAAAATGGGGTTCTAAAAAACTCTTTTTACCCAAAACAACCCAAAATTTTGAGGGTGTTAACATGCACAGGTTTAAAGTGAAAAAGTTTCCCTTTGTGCATATTTTTAAAATTTGTGGAAAAAAAAAAAAATCACATGGTTTTTTAAAACAAAAAACCACCTCAAAAACCCCCACAAAAATGGGAAAAAAAAAAAAAACCAAAACCCCCCCCCCCCAAAAAAACCCCCAAAAAAACAATTTTCCTTTCGTAAGCTTCTAAAAACCAAGAGATACAATTTGACTTTTTTAGCTTTTTTACAAATGGGAAATATAAAAAAAAGTTTTTAACATAGAATATTTAGAGAGATCTCTCATGCACTATTTATACCCGGGACTAGGACTAGAGCAAGGGGGCATCTAGAGGAAAGAAGATTTCTACATAAACATAGAATGGGATTCTTAACTGTAAGAGCAGTGAGACTATAGAAGTCTCTGCTAGAGGAAGGGGTTACCGGGAACACTCTAAAAGAGTCCAAAAATGTAATAATATAACAAGTTCCAGTGACCAGGATTCGGGAGAAGGTTATACATTTCTAATGGAAAAATAACAGTTATGGGATCGGGATTGGGGAGAAGGGTCTGGAAAATTTTTCTGAGGGAATAATAGAACAAGTTATATGCCCCCAATTCTGGAAAGGTTGGATACTTTTCTAATTAATAATAAACAAGATAGTGCCCAGGGTTTCGGAGGGGGGTCGGATGCATTTAGAGTAGAAATATAACAATTTATAGTGCCCGGTTTTTCTGGAAAAGGGGCCTGGGACATTTCTAAAGTAAAAATATAACAAGTTATATGCCCGGATTCTGGAGAAGGGTCGGATACATTTAAAAAATGTAGTAAAAAAGAACAAGTTATAGTGACCGGGATTCGGAAAAGGGGTCTGGTAAATTTCTAGTGAAAATAGAAAAAATTTAAGTGCCCGGATCTGGAGAAGGGTTGGATACATTTCTAATTTAATAAAACAAGTTATGGGCCCCGGGACTCGGGGAAAAGGGGTCTGGATACTTTTTCTGATGTAAAAAAGTAACAAGTTATAGTGCCCGGGGGTTTTGGGAGAAGGGTCTGGATACTTTTCTAGATTAATAATTAAAAAGTTATAGTGACCGGGATTCTGGAAAAGGGGTCTGGATAATTTCCGATGAAAATAAAAATTATATGACCGGGATTCTGGAGAAGGGGCGGAACATTCTAATTAAAAAATAACAATTATAGTGACCGGGACTCTGGAAAAGGGGTCTGGAACATTTCTAGTTTAAAAAATGAACAATTATTGCCCCGGGTTTTGGAGAAGGGTCGGAAACCATTCTAATGTAATAAAAAAACAAGTTATATGACCGGGGACTCTGGGAAAAGGGGTCGGGATACATTTTAGATGTAATAATGTAACAAGTTATAGTAAACCGGGATTCGGGAGAAGGTCGGGGATAATTTCAGAGTAATAATATAACAAGTTTAGTGCCCGGGGATTCGGGAAAAGGGGTCGGATACTTTCTAGATGTAATAATGAAAAAATTATATGGGGTTTCTGGAGAAGGGTCTGGATACATTTCAAAATTTTTTAAAAGAACAATTATAGTGACCAGATTCTGGAGAAGGGGTCTGGAGCTTTTTCAGATGTAAAAAAAAATTTATAGTGCCCGGGTTTTCGCGAAGGGTCTGGATACTTTTCTAGATGTAAAAATTAACAAGTAAAAGTGACCGTTTCGGGAAAAGGGGTCGGGATACTTTTCTAGATGTAAAAAATAAAAACAAGTTCTAGTGCCCGGGGATTCGGAAAGGTCGGATACATTTCTAGATGTAATAATAGAAAGGGTTATAGGGGACCGGGATTCTGGGGGGGGTCGGGTAAATTTTAGAGAATAATAGAAAAAGTTATGGCCCGGGATTCTGGAGAAGGGTCTGGAAAAATTTTTCTATATGAAAATAATAAAACAAGTTATAGTCCCCGGGATTCGGAAAGGGGGTCGGATCATTTCTAGATTAATAATATAACAAGTTATGTGCCCAGGATTCTGGAAAGGGTTTTGATACATTTCAGATGAAAAATTTAGAACATTTATAGTGCCCGGGGATTCGGAGAAGGGTCGGTACTTTCAAATTTTAATAATAGAACAATTTAGGCCCGGGATTCTGGGAAAAAGGGTTGGAGACATTTCTAGATGGAATAATAGAACAATTAAGTGCCCAGGATTCGGAGAAGGGCTGGATACATTTCAGATGTAATAAAAACAATTTAGTCCCGGGATTTCTGGAAAAGGGGGTCGGGATCTTTTCAGATGTAATTTTTATAACAAGTTTAGTACCGGGATTCGGAAAAGGGTCGGGATACATTTTAGTTTAAAATAGAAACAAGTTATAGTGCCCGGATTTTTTTTTGTTCCCCTTTTCTAATCGGGAAGGATTTTTTTTTCCCTAAAATGGGGACAAGGGGCTTCTCCCCTCATGGGGGTTTTTTGTCTCCTCTGGATCAACACTATGGGGCAATAGGATGAACTGGATGGACATCTGTCTTTTTCAGCCTTACAAACAATTAAACTATGTAGCTAATTATTTATGCAACTATATAACTATGTCTCTATATAGCTATGTAACTATATAATTTTATAGCTACATATCTGTGTAACTATGTATCTATATACCTATATCACTATGAAAGTATATAACTACTGAATATTACTATGTAACTATATAAAATTAAATTATAACATTTTTATATAACTATGTATCAAAACCCATTTCATTTTTACTAATGTATATTACTGTAACTATATAACTTTATACCTATGTATCTTTGTATCTATGCAACTATATTCCTATGTTTTTTAGTAAGAACTTAAAAAAAAAAAAAAAAGTGAAAAAAAAGCAGAAAGAGAAAAAATGGAGCAGTCAATATTGCTGATTATTTTCCCCCCCTGGTTTTTTAGAAACATTATGTAATTTAATGCAATAAAAACGGTTTATACTTATGCAACCCCTATTCCTTTTGCCCAAAGGGAAAAAATTGTAAAAAAGTTCAATCCCTTTTCCTAATAAAACTGAAATTTGGGGTGGAGGGGGGGGGGGGGGGGGGCGACAGGAGCAGAGAGATTATATGATTGCCCAACACATAAAATAACTTTCAAACGTTTTTTTTTCTTTGAAGACATGAAAGAAGGATGGTTTTTATCTGCGAGGCCCACGCTGCACAGGAGCGAGTGGCGCGGGTGCTGTTAGTATGCATTGAAAGCCGCGGGTTTCACACAAAAAAAAATGTTTAACAAAGGTCCGCCCCCCCAGGCCCCATTTTTTTTAGTTCTTCAAGGAAATGGGAAATTAGTATTGTGTATTATGAGCGGCCCATGGAAACGAGAAGTTTTACAGGTTAGCACATTGGAGAATGCATAGAAACGCTCGGCTCCTTCTCAGCTTTGATGGTTTCTAAGTCATCAGTATGTTAAAAAGCACATAACAAAAAAACGGAAAAAGAAAGCTCCATTTTTCAAAAAAATAAGAAGTATTGACTGCAGCGGCCTGAGTGAACTTTTGCTGTTAGGAAAGATTTGGAGGGATGTTTTTTTTTTCTTTCTAAAGTGAAAAAGAACTTTTCTATAATAAAATATTCATTCAGGAACCAAAGATTCAGCATACGGCACTTTTGAAAAGCAAAGAGCTTTTCTGCTGCCTCTGGACATTGAGATTATGAGTATAAGGAATATTCTACTCATTATATAATACAGCGAAAACTGTATAACAGAGAGTGTTCCTGTGCTGGGAGGAGAGCTATTGTTATGGGAATGAAAAGCAAAATGTCAGAAATTTTTGTAATTTGCATAATTAACCCCTTGTTTCCTTATAACTGGTATCTATCTATCGATCTATCTATCTATCTCATATATCTATCTATCTATCTATCTATCTATCTATCCATCACATATCTATCTATCACATATCTATCTACTTATCTATCTATCTACTATCTATCTCATCTTCTATATCTATCTATCTATCTATCTATCTCATATCTCTCTCTCATATCTATCTATCTCATCTCATATCTATCTATCTATCTCATATCTATCTATCTATCTATCTATCTATCCATCATATTCATCTATCATATCTATCCACTCTATCTATCTATCTATCTATCTATCATATCTATCCACTCTATCTATCTATCTATGTATCTATCAATCCTCATATCTATCTATCTATCCCATATCAAACTAAATCTCACTCGCAATCGTATCTAACTAATCAATCTATCTCTATCTATCTATCTATCTATCTATCTATCTATCTATTTTATCTATTATCTATCTATCTCTCATATCTATCTATCTATCTATCTCATATCTATGTCATATCTATCCATCTATCTATGTATCTATGTATCTATCTATCTATCTATCTATCTATCTATCTATCCATCTAGATACAGGAATAAAATGGCGGACCCGGCACACGTGGAATTTGGAAGCAAGCCAAGGATGCTGACTTATTATAAGATGTCTTTAATTCTTAAAAGATGCAGGAGTGATAGACCCTCGCAACATTAAAAACCAAGAACAATAAAACCCAACGTGTTTCCTGCCGTATACCGGCACTTTCTCAAGGGTAAGGTCGAGATTATAATTACAGAGATATTTAAATAAGATGGTGTCTTTGTATTGGCCGGCTGAAACGTCAATCGGCAGATCAAAAGGATATGACTAGTTGGCTGGGATGTCAATCAAGCTCATCACTGACAAGCCTCAAAGTGAAGAAGATAGTTCGTGTCAGTGTGCAATTGGATGAACCATGGATCAATCAAAATTGTTGGTGTTAGTCCTTCCAAGCCGTGTGATCCCGGCCGGGAAACAGCAACAACAGTGCATGGCATAAGGTTTACAAAGAATAACATTACAAAATTACAATAAATAAAGCTGTACTTTAAAAATAGAACGCATATAAAACGTGTTGCTACATTAAAATTGTTGTGTGTATTTGTTTTGATACCAATGGGAACTGGGGATTTATGTTCACTATATAGAGTAAAATAAAAACGTGATATTTTTTCAATAAAAACTTTACATATAGATTGGAGGTTGGTTACATTGTAAATATGTAATTCCTAAAAGAAGGCGCAGAGTACTATAGTAATTCACTTGAAGCGCTGTAAAGAAGGCGCTTACTAAATAAATAGACCAATCAGGGTTGAGGCGGGTGTTATGAACTGGCCAATGGCAAGGGGAGCTACTGTCTATGGGAAAACTAATGGAAAATTGTTAGGGGCGCATAACTAAAGTCACGTGATGTGAAACTGTAAAAAGCCAATAAGAGATAGGCGGGTGTTACAAACTGACCAATGGTAGAAAGAGCTCATGTCTGTGATAATTAGAATGGTTTTTGAGCTCTTTGGGCGTGGTTTACTATAACCTGTGTTTCGGGAACTAACCAATGAATAGAAGTGAATACAAATGGAGTGATGAGGACCCAGGGAAGGTGATTTTTAATTTTTTCTTAACGTATAAGTTCTACCATATCATTAAGACCTGTTGGTTGTAGTGTTTTTAATCTGTAAATCCAGAACATCTCTCGTTTTTGTAACGTCTGGAATCTATTGGTTTGATTGGCAGGGATAGTTATCTTAAGATCATCAAAGCTTTGTTGGTGAACTAACTTACAATGGAGGGCTACACTTTGTTTTTCATCACCCTTTTTAACGCAGGCTCTGTGGCCGTTCAGTCTTATGTGGAGCGCACACGTTGTCCTGCCGACGTACTGTAAGCGGCAGGTGCACTCTATGACATAAATTACAAATGCGCTTTTGAAGGTCAAATGAAATTTAATAGGATAGGTGATATTGGTGTGTATTGAAGTGATGGTAGATGTTGTGCATATAGTATTGCAACACATACAATTAGTAGCTCCACAAGCAAAACTGCCTGTTTTAATGGCAGTGTTGCTGATTACTTTAGATTGGTTTCTTACTCTGCTGGGGGCTAATATATTTTTTATATTCGGTGCCCTTCTGAATATCAGATTGGGTTTCTCTGGAATAAGTGGGCCTAAAAAGGGGTCTTTTTTCAATAGATACCAATGTTTGCTCAAAATTTGTTTTATTTTTGAATGAGAAGAGTTGTACTGAGTAATGAGAGAATGCTTGATTTTTGGATCCATGTTAGTTTTAAATTTTACTGTAGTCCCATTGGTATCTCTTTGGGTTAGACAATCTTTTTGAGTGAGTTTTGTAGTCCTGTCTATGGTATCCTCCAAGAGTTTTTCTGGATATCTTTTTTCTCTAAACCTATTTTTTAGAAATTTGGCTTGATTAAAAAATTCAGCGTCTTCCGTACAATTTTTCCTGACCCTCTTAAACTGGCCATAGGGGATATTTACTAGCCATGGTGTATGGTGCGCACTATCAAATTGAATGTAAGTATTGGAATCTACTTTCTTAAAATGAGTGCAAGTGATGAATCTGTCTTTTTTCAACGTAAGTTTAGGTCCAAAAAAAAGATAGAGTGGGAACTGTGACTAGATGTAAAATGTAGGATCCAGGTGTTTAAAAAAGTAATGACTTCTGAAATTGTATCTTGGGGACCTGACCATATAGAAAACAAATCATCTATGAATCTTTTGTACAGATTAATGTGTTGCATATATTGAGGTTGACCATATATGTTTTGTTCCTCAAAGAACCACATAAAAATGTTGGCGTAAGAGGGTTCAACTCTGGTGCCCATGGCGGTGCCTTTTGTCTGGTGATAGATGGTGTCATTGTGTTTAAAATAGTTATTTTCTAAGATGAAGCTGAGGCTATTAACTAGAAAAGACTTTTTTCTTTTGAAACTTTTGTATTATTTTCCAGAAGATTTTTGACACACTTAATACCTCGATGATGTGGACTAGTGGAATAAAGTGATGTAACATCGGCTGTGATTAGAATATATTTGGGATTAGGTAGTAGGTCTGTTAGAAACTGGATAAGATGACCAGAATCTCTAAGATGACTTTTCAGGCTGGTTACGTGCGGTTGAAGGTGAAGATCAAGATAATGGGATAATTGACTGGTACTTGAGTTTATCCCTGAAATGATAGGGCGTCCTGAGGGATTTCTAACATTTTTATGGATCTTAGGGAGGAAATAAAAGAATGGTATATTGGGTTCTGGGATAAATATGAAATATTTTCTTTTTTGGTAATGGTGTTATCCGAAACTGCTTGGTTGAGACTATTAAGTAATTTATCCTGAATTTCCTGAAATGGGTCATTAGAAATAATTTCATAATATGTATGATCACTTAAAATATTCTCCACTTCCTCTTGGTACTTTGCGTGATCTAATATCACGGTACCACCGCCCTTATCTGCTGGTCGTACCACTATATCTTGGCTGTTTTCATCTTTTTTAGGGCAATTAGCTCCACTATAGTAGAAATTGAGAATATTCTACAAGATCTATCTAAATTTGAATCACACCATGATTACATGAAAATCAATAACCGTGTGACCACTGAAGCACGGAAATTTGAAAGTAATTTATTTTTACGTAAAAAAGGTAAACTTAATAGAGATAAGGAACTTAACAAAAACAAAAACAAAAAGGAAACTTTGGGAGTAAATATCTCCAGCACAGATACCTCTAAAGAACTTCACTATGGTTCTAGAAAGAATATTCCATTCACTAAACCTAAATCTTCATCGTTTGTGAACTCCAAATTTCATCAGAATAGACTAGCTTCCTCTTCCCTTGATAGGGATCACAACACATCTGCTAATATAAACGCAGCTCTAACAAATGTAAAAAATAACACATTGAGTAACATAGATCACAATGTATTCAAGATCACTAATAATGATGAAACTACTAATTTATCTTTACCAAATCTGCCTGAGAAAATAGATCCTCCAAAGGATCCAAAAAGTACACATCTTAGGTCTAATACAGGGGCTATACCAAAAAATCCTACGAAGGTTCATCTTAGACCCCCCACTATACAAGGGTCCAATACTAATAAAAGCTGTGAGGTTAAAACAATTACCCCAAGTCTAATGAAACATAAAGAACCAGTAGGTAATTCAGCAATACCGATTATACATGATTTGAATACCCTAACAGAAAACACTATGTCACAATTTGAAAAAAATTTCACCAAGTTCATTACTATAACTTCACCGAGTAAGGAATTAGAAAAGAAGGTATATAGTACTAGTACCACCAGAAATTCTCATAACAGAGAAGAATTAACACCAGATTCCCTCCTGAACATAACCCAAAAAGCACAAAAGGTGCGAGAAAGGTTCGAAAGAATCAAGTCAGAACATAGTGGTTTTAAAACAGATTTTAACGAATCCCTCTCTTCCTCTATATCTTCACAATTTACAACCCATGAGGCTTCCAATATCTCCCTCCAACTCATAGCTATGGATGCCACCACTGAAATAAATACAGAAGGACAGAATGTACCCCTTTTTTTAGGGACCACTCAGACAAACCACCAACCATCCCCCAGTATAAAAACTGCTACCAAGAGAAAAGGCATTTTAGAGGGTGCAGGGTGGGAACCCGCAGGAAAAAAAGAAAGATCTCTGTCACTCACTTAACAATCCAAACCGAACCTATCAGTTCTGTATCGGAATTACAAAAACAGGGCATATTTAACCTATCGAAATACAATTTAGACCCCCATGAAACCAAGGTCCTTTCCAAAGGACTTTTTTTCTGTCCTACTAACAATGATATAAAACATTTTGATTTATTTCTTGACTTACACTATTTAATACGTAAACTGACTCTTACTAGACATTTCTCTATGCACCCCAATCCTATTGAATCTGTCACCACCACTAAGGAGGATGATAATATAGAAATTCTTACTAACTCGAAATTCTACCCCACTCAGTCCCAGGGACACTATATCAAGACCTTTCTAGATTTAGTTTCCGATGAACTACAACTCATCACTCCTATCAATAAGAGTTCCAATTTAAGTAAACAAGAACAAATTGCCCTAAAAAAGATGAAAAATAACCAGGATATAGTGGTACGACCAGCCGATAAGGGAGGCGGTGCTGTGATATTAGATTACGCAAAGTACCAAGAGGAAGCGGAGAATATTTTAAGTGATCATACATATTATGAAATTATTTCTAACGACCCATTTCAGGAAATTCAGGATAAATTACTTAATAGTCTCAACCAAGCAGTTTCGGATAACACCATTACCAAAAAAGAAAAATATTTCATATTTATCCCAGAACCCAATATACCATTCTTTTATTTCCTCCCTAAGATCCATAAAAATCTTAGAAATCCCTCAGGACGCCCTATCATTTCAGGGATAAACTCAAGTACCAGTCAATTATCCCATTATCTTGATCTTCACCTTCAACTTCACATAACCAGCCTTAAAAGTCATCTTAGAGATTCAGGTCATCTTATCCAATTTCTAACAGATCTACCACCTAATCCCAAATATATTCTAATCACAGCTGATGTTACATCACTTTATTCCAATATTGCACATCACTTAGGCATTAATTGTATCAAAAATCTTCTGGAAAATAATACAAAATTTTCAAAAGAAAAAAAGTCTTTCTTAGTTAATAGCCTCAGCTTCATCTTAGAAAATAACTATTTTAAACACAATGACACCATCTATCACCAAACAAAAGGCACCGCCATGGGCACCAGAGTGGCACCCTCTTACGCCAACATTTTTATGGGTTCTTTGAGGAACAATATATATATGGTCAACCTCAATACATGCAACACATTATTCTGTACAAAAGATTCATAGATGATTTGTTTTTTATATGGTCAGGTCCCCAAGATACAATTTCAGAATTCATTACTTTTTTAAACAGTAACACCTGGAACCTACATTTTACATCTAGTCACAGTTCCCACTCTATCGTTTTTTTGGACCTAAACATTACGCTGAAAAAAGACAGGTTCATAACTTCTACCCATTTTAAAAAAGTAGATTCCAATACGTATATTCAATTTGACAGTGCGCACTACAAACCATGGCTAGTAAATATTCCTTATGGCCAGTTTAAGAGGGTCAGGAAAAATTGTACGGAAGACGCTGAATTTTTTAATCAAGCCAAATTTCTAAAAAATAGGTTTAGAGAAAAAAGATATCCAGAAAAACTCTTGGAGGATGCTATAGACAGGACTACAAAACTCACTCAAAAAGATTGTCTAACCCAAAGAGATACCAATGGGACTACAGTAAAATCTAAAACTAACATGGATCCAAAAATCAAGCATTCTCTCATTACTCAGTACAACTCTTCTCATTCAAAAATAAAACAAATTTTGAGCAAAAATTGGTATCTATTGAAAAAAGACCCCTTTTTAGGCCCACTTATTCCAGGGAAACCCAATCTGATATTCAGAAGGGCACCGAATATAAAAAATATATACCCCCAGCGAGTAAAAAACCAATCTAAAGAAAATCCAACACTGCCTTTAAAAAGGGCATTTTTTGCTTGGGGCTACTAATTGTGTGTTTGAAATACTATATGCACAACATTCCCATCATTCATACACACCAATATCCCCTACCCTTTTAAATTTCATTTGACCTTAAAAAGCGCATTTTAATTTTTAGTCATAGAGGCCCCCTCCCCTTACATACGTCGGCAGACAACGTGTGCGCTCCCAAAAGACTGAACGGCCAAAGACCGCGTTAAAAAGGGTATAGCAAAGTGCCTCCATTTAATTGTTCCCCCGCCAAAGGCTCCTCATTCCCCCTCCCCGTCCCCCGCCAGGATGCCCCATCAAAATGTCCCCCAGAACCCCCCCAAACCCCCCCCCCCCCCCACCCCCCCCCCCCCCCCCCACCCCCCCCCCCCCCCCCCCCCCCCCCACCCCCCCCCCCCCCCCCCCCCCCCCCCCCCCCCCCCCCCCCGAGATGCCTCCATCACCTCTCCCAGGCCCGAGACTGCCTCCATCACCTGTCCAGCCAAAGACGCCTCCCTCAACTTTCCCAGCCAGAGGAGCGCCTCCACAAACTGTCCCCAGCCAGAGATCGCCTCCATCAACTGCCCCACCAGAGGGCCACCATCAACTGTCCCAACCAGAGAGCGCCCTATCACCTGTCCCGCCAGAGAGCGCCTCCATCCCGGGCCAAGCCAAAAAGAGCGCCTCCTTTACCTGTCCCAGCCTTGAAGCGGGGGCCTCCATCAAATGTCCCCCCCAGAGGCGCCTCCATCAAAGTCCCCCCCAGAGAGCGCCCCCCCATAACGTCCCAACCAGGGGCCTTCACAAATGCCCGCCAGACATCTAACTGCCAACTGTGATCTAACACTATGCTCTTCTTTTCCCCCATTTT
>JAODAL010032891.1:0-46297 GCA_025379985.1 Phyllomedusa bahiana
AAAAGACAGGATAGTGAATGGGCTTTAATTTTTTTTTGTGTTTTATAACCTAAGTTGTTCCAAAATTTTAGACGTATCTATTTGACGTTGTGGTTTTTTTAATTCCAGTCTCCAGCCCTGTTTGGGTGTAAGAATGAAGGTGTTTTTCCTCTCCCATAGACTTTATTGGTGATCGGCGATAATCTATTATCGACTATCGGAAATCATCTTGATAATTGCCGATATCGACTATCGACCCGATGACGATAGTCAACGTAATCGCTCATCACTATAGGTGAGATGATTCCCCAAAATCTAGAATCTACTTGAAGCAGATTATTGGCCGAATCGCTACTACTAGTAACCAGTCACAGTTCCTGGATGAGGGGTTCCCCTGTCAGAGTTTGGTACCAAAAACCGTGGTCACTCCTCCCCGCAACTGGTTTCGGCATAACGGCTACTCTGTTTCTGCACCCTCTTCTCCAACCGCAATGATCAAGCAGACAAATCTCTCCTCAGCAGGATTCAATAACAAGTAGAACTCTACAACAGCTGGAGGAGTGGAGAGGGTCCCGGAGGAACGATGCTCAGCGTGGATTATCTGTCAGTAGTCTTTTAGATCCAGCTCTTGCTCTCCAAGATGGCTGCTGTTGACTCTTGAGCGCCTCCTTCCCTTCCTTCAAGTCACATGTCCAAAAATGATGTTTCTCCCCTTCTTCTCTTCTTCCCATACACGACACACAGGTTAACCTTTCAGAACAGCAGCATCTTGTGGCCAAACCGTAGAATGCTGCATGTCAGTTTGAAATAATTATATACAAGATTATAGTTACCTGGGCAGAGACAATGAAGCTGTTCCACCATCCCACACTGTTGTACTCTATTACACCCTGTCATAGGCAAGTTGAAATGAGAGGCCATTATTATACACTGTTCTGCAGTATATTACTACTGAAAAACATTGTACAGGCAATTGCATTCCCTAGTGATCAAGGACCTTAGAGGAACTAAAAGTACAAGTAAAAAAAATTTTGTAATAAATAAAAAAAAAGAAGTTCAAAACACCCCAATTTTGCATTGTACAATTAAAATAATAGAAAAAGTTAAACATAACTGGTATAACGTGCGTAAAGGTCTAATCTATTTAAATATAGCACAAATGATTCAACATCAGCAGGAGTTGTCATCCAGGATGACACACTGCTGTATTAGGTCCTTATGAAGAAGAAGATAAAAAATGTTTATTCTCCTGGTAGGAGATCTAACAGGTGTTCACAGAGGAGGTTTTCCTTTATGGACAGCATGTGGTGCTGAACACAGATGGGAGCAGAGGAGAACTGCAGCAGCCAGAGAGTCAGCAATGAGTGCTGTTGGTAAGAATACAGCCCTAATTGCCAGGGGCTTAACTAGAGAAGCCTGGGCCTCCTATCAAATATTTGGATGGGCCCTCCCCCCTGACCATGAACATTTACCAGTACCCATTAATAATAGTCACTAGTAATAATAGTTACTAGAAAATACAAGGAGCAATTACCTTACCTTACATATCACTATCATACCGCTACCAAGCAAATCCCACTATACTAAGACCAACATAACCAATAATGCTACTACATAGGGACCCGATAATAAAGCCAGAACACTACTACAAATTACCACCATATAGTGACTAAATAATACCCCTATACTATTACTGTATAAAGATCAGTATGCAAAGACCAATATTACCGCCATATAGTGACCATATGGTGGTAGATTCCAGTGTACACAAGCTGTGCAGACTGTATATTACTGATATGAAGTGGTAGATATCAGTGTACACAGGCTCTGCAGACTGTATATTACCACCATACAGTGCCCATATAGTGGTAGATACCAGTGTATACAGGCTCTGCAAACTGTATATTACCCCCAAACAGTGAGCATAGAGTGGTAAATACCAGTTTACACAGGATCTGCAGACTATATATTACCTCAATACAGTGACCACATAGTGGTAGAAACCAGTGTGCACAGGATCTGCAGACTGTATATTACCTCCATACAGTGACCATTTAGTGATAGATACCATTGTATATGGACTCTGCAGATGTATAAGTGATTACTGGGCAATTACATCTTGTGACTCACAGGTGACGTTTCTCTGACGAGTCGTTCACTTTCCCTTTTCTTCTGCATCTGGTCCAGACCTCCATGATGATTTCTCCTGGCCAACACTTGTCCCTACAGATTTGGACACATATATCTTAGAATCCTCACTTCTCCAGCACCTCCCTCACAGTCCCCCACCTCTGTAAAAACTTCCCTTGGGTGAGTGAGTGCGTACAGGCCATAACTTACAGGCACAGCCTCCTTGATAGGTCGGAATAGACAGATGACTAACCCATGGAGACTATGCTACTGCTTTGGACTGTACCCCTCAGATTTATATTACCCAGTAGGGAGGCGCAGGAAGCTAGGTAGACCCCTGTTAGATAGATCGGTATGCCTTAGGCAGGGTGGTAGGCTTCAGGTATCTAAATAGACTCCAGTTAGATAGGTTGGTAGTCCTAAGGTAGGTTGTTACACCTTGGGTAGATAGGTTGGTACTAGAGATGGGCGAATTTCTCAAAAATTCGATTTGACGACTTAGCCGAATTTTCCAACAAAATTATTTTCGTCCCGAATTAATTTGTGACGAATTGCATTAAAAAACAGCTATTTCCTTGCTGCAGAGAGCCTGTAGTGTGTTGTAGAACATTGTGCCATGCTTAAATATGCATAAGAAGCATGGTTTAGTCTTCATACAATGCTGTGTTTTTGTATGACACACACATGACAGCTGCCGCTCTTAGAATAGCTTCACTCTAAAATTCCCTGGGCACTTACAGGGGCAAAACTGACCAAATAACTGATGCGGGAACGCAGCCTGATATAGTCATGGCAGTGCCAGCTGGAAAAAAACAAGCTGAGGGCTAAGATCCTTACCATAGCAACAAAGAACACAATAGTAGGTTCCTGGAGCCGCCACAGATCGCAGCACAGTAAGGGTACATCACAGCCGGAGTCACCCTGCGAGACCACAGTGTGTCATCTACCGGCCATGTGTTGACCACACAGTAGGTCATACACTTCCTCCAAGATGACATCTGACAACCCCAGCCAAGAGTCGGTGAGTTTGTCACACACAACCCCTAATTGGCATGGCCCGGGAGCAGGTGAGGGGCTCTAACCTGTCCTCAACCCACCTCTGTCCTGTTCACTTCCCACAGCCAGAGAACTACTATGTGCTGTGGCCTCTGCACCACTATACAGTGAGGACAAAATATTTGAGGACAGTGGGCAGCAAAGAGGTGGGGAAGACATCCACTGCTTCTTGCAGAAGTGGGCAAATAGTGATGAGGAGAGCTACAATGGGGAGTTATGTTGTGAGTTGTCAGGCTTTGTACAGCGACACCATTGAGGTGTACCTCGGTGACAGGCAAACACTAATCGATGTAGCCGATCGCACTTGGGAGTCGTGTGAAGCAAACAAGGCTGGGACAAGGTAAGGAGCCATAGTTAAAAAAGGCATAAAGTGCCCCCCCAAATGGAAAATTCAGCCCACTCCATGCCTCCTTGTGCCCCCTTTTCTCCCTGGGATGAAGTGGCGCCCTACGCAGTCGCCTACCCTCGACTACCCATTGTCCCGGCCCTGGAAGCATTCCGTTTTCTCTACATTAAGTTTTAGGAGATGGAAGGAGAAGAAGGAGGATTTGGACGACAGACAATCTGGGATCTTGGACAGTAGAGAGTTAATATCTGGGCCGGAGATGTAAAGTCGGGTGTCATCAGCATGCTGGTGGTTTTGAAAGCCATGTGATGCTATGAGCTGACCCAGACCAACAGTGTACAAGAGCTTCATCATTTTCATTGGGAGAAGAGAGTGGTAGCTTGCGTGTCAGGCAGTGGCGCAGCCCGTAAGTCGGTAGTGTGGCCAGGAGTCAGCAGGGTGGCAGCAGTGCGAGGTTGGGAGCCAAACGGCCACGATTTAGACCACCCACTTTACAGGTCCCAGAAAGTAGTGGCACTGGGGCTCACCGGGTCAGCGGGGGTAATAGTTAGGCAGTGTGGAGCATTGGTGGTAAAATTACCTACTCGGCGGTGTGCCAGTTTTTTGACGAGACATCAAAGGAGGCGAACATAACTATATGTAGAATCTGCGGGAAGAAAGTAAAGCGTGACCAGGGAACTAACGTTGGCACCATGGCCCTGCATCAACATCATGCAGTGTCACCATACGTGTTTTAGATGTGGTGGTCCATCCTGTCCCAACAGCAGCAGCACCCAGTGGCATGCCTCTCATTTTAGGCAGTCAAGGCTTCACCAACTCTGCCGAAGACAACTCCCTGTCTATTACATCATCTACTAGTCCAGATACTCTTGCTCCTCGGCACTCATGGTGCCAGCAGTCGTTCACCGAGACGATTCCCAAGAGACAGCAGTATGCGCCTAACCATCCCTAAGTGCAGTAGCTGACCGTGCTCCTGTCCAAGTTGGTGGTACTGCAGCCCCTCCCTTTTCAAGTGGTGGACTCTGCACCATTCAAAGAACTGCCCAGGAACTTTGGCATTCACTTCTGCATTGTAACGACACGGGTAGTGGCTCCTCTGGACCACTGCAAGCAGTGGTAGCGGCCACGCCAGGGAACGGGGTTTAAGTAGGTCCCGGTTTTCACCAGAGCCCGCCGCAAGGCAGGATGGACTTTCTACGGCGGGAGTCCTACCAGGTCGCAACCCCTGGCACTACTAGCTTGCGGTGGCAGCCAAGGCGCAGCGAGGTACCGTATCATAAGACAAAACTCGTAGTCAAAGGTCAGGCCAACAGCTCAGGGCAGGCGGCGGAGATTCGAGGTCAGGTAACGTAGCAGAAAGGTTAGGTACACGGGCAAACAGGAACTGATGAACAGGGGGAAATTGATGAACAGGAATAAATATATTAACAGGGGAAATTTATGAACAGGGGGAAATTGATGAACAGGAATAAATATATTAACAGGGGGAAATTTATGAACAGGGGGAAATTGATGAACAGGAATAAATATATTAACAGGGGGAAATTTATGAACATGAACAGGAATAAATATATTAACAGGGGGAAATTTATGAACAGGGGGAAATTGATGAACAGGAATAAATATATTAACAGGGGGAAATTGATGAACAGGGCCAAATTGATGAACAGAGAAAAGCCATTAACAATTTTGATGATCCAAGTGGACAGGAGTATTCCCCTGGGCAAACGAAGTCACACAAGGGTGGAAATGCTCCGGGTCATGCAAGATGGCATCAATTTGTGGCTTTCTCCGCGACAACTGAAAATTAGAACCATTGTGACATGATGGAAAGAACATGGTGACCGCGCTGCATAGGAGGAAGGCTAAGCCATGCTCCCTGCATGGCATACATGTTCAATCTGGTTGTTCAAGTCTTACATACATCTGCAAGACATTCTAAAAATGGCCAGGAAACTTTGCATGCACTTCAGCTGTTTTTACACAACCAAGCACACCCTCCTTAAGCTGCAGCGGCAGACTGGCCACCCCCAACATAGGCTGATATATGACATTTCCAAACATTGGAATCCCAGCCTCCATATGTTGGAACGACTCTATGAACAGAGAAAGGAGATTAATGATTTATTGATGATCCAAGCGGACAGGAGTACACCCCTGTGTAATTTTAATTTCGGCCAGTGGCAGCTCATGCGTGACAACTGCCGTTTGCCCAGGCCATTTCATGCGGACACGTTATTTGTCAGTCGCCAGGACTACGGGATGAATAACGTCATTCCACTGCTTCATGTTGTCACAGACAGCAGTAGTGGATCCACTGGACCACCTTAAGCGAATAGCTATGCCAGGGTAGGTCCCGGTTTTCACCAGAGCCTGCCGCAAAGCAGGATGGACTTGCTGCAGCGGGAGTCTTCCAGGTCGCTACCCCTGACGTGACTTGCTTGTAGTGGCAGCCGAGGTGTAGCGTGGTACAAAATCATAAGGCAAACTCGGAGTCGGGGACAGGCGGTAAGGTCAGGACAGGCGGCAATGGTTCTTGGTCAAGGGACGGAAGCAAGAGGTACGGTACACAGATATGACAGACGAGGCTGAAGGAAACGCTTTCTCTATAGGCTCTAAAGATTATAATTATTATTTATTGGAGGCAGTTGTGTGAGGAGCCTTTTCCATTACCAATGCACCTAAAGAATTTCCACAGCTTTCAAAATCTGGACACCTAGATACAAATTTAGCAAAAATTTCCTTTATCACCTGTGTTATCTTTTCATGAACAAATGAACGTTTATCAACTTGCTTTCTTAAAACACTGGATGTAATTTGTTCCACCGGTATCAAGGGAGGGCCTCCAGAAGGACTTGTGTTTTTAGTTTCTGTAAGTTGGACATACGATTCACATTCTTCATACTGAAGAAGTTCATCCAAAGCCAGTTTTGCAGCTTTTGCTTTTGCTTATTTTTTGTTCTGCCCCATTCCAGTTTTGTACTGAATTCCATCAACAATGGCACAGAATACAAAATAAGCACCTTAAACATTCCCTGTAGTTATGGTATCCTTCAGTTCAAGTTCCATACGCTGCATTTGATCAAACTGTTGTAACGCAGAAACTGGATTCAAACCACCACGTTTATACACCGCTCGCCAAAAAAACTCCCATGCCACTCTCCACATCAATACTGCAAGTAGCTGCTGACTGTCCTCAAATTGTTTGTCCTCGCTGTATAGTGGTGCTGAGCCCAGACCACATTCCCGTTCTCTTGCTGAGGGACCCGAATGGGACAGAGGCAGGTTGAGGACAGGTGAGGGGCGCTGACCTGTTCCCGGGCCATGCCAACTAAGAGATGTATCTGACGAATCCACCGACTGTTGGCTAGGGTTGTCAGATGACATCTGGGTTGAAGTTGATGACCTACTCAACCAATCAAGAACCCTTGGGTTGCTGATCAACACACAGCCGCTACATGACACCGGCAGTTCTGGCCTCACCGAGTGACCCCACTGCGATGTCCCCTTACTGTGATGCGACCTGTGCCTGCTCCAGGAATGTTTGTACCACTGCCACTCGCATGTGAAGAGCCTGTCACCTCTCTGTCTGATATACTGTTTGTTCAAAAATTTACAGACTCTGTTTAATGAAGATATCTGTAAATGATAAATACACACCCTGTATTTGACTCCAAATGAACCCATTAACAGGCTTGGGTAACCCTTGGATATAAATTGCGCTCCACAAATGACCAGGAAAAATTTACTTGTATGTGGCGTTTAAAAACACCATGTATTTTACTCAATATAAAACCAGAAACAGGCTTAATTAACCCTTGGATATAAATTGTGCTCCACAAATGACCATGAAAAATTTACTTGTATGTGGCGTTTAAAAACACTATGGGCGACATCTATGATCGGGCTTTACGCCTGTTTTCAGGCGTATTCTGCGCCTCACCGGCCCGAATCCACTGTCGAACGCAGGGATGCGATGTTAGGCACAGCGTTGGCCATTTTCAGCTGCGCCCCGCATGAAGGGGCGGGCAATGGGCGCGGTGTGGGCGCGGTGTAGGCGTTCCGGGGCGGGACGCGGTGCGCTCGAAAACTCAGAGGCATGTACGATTGCGAGTCGGCAAAGTGCGGCGCAGTGCAGCGCTCAGCAGCTCCGACAGTCAGACCTAGTTTATTTTGGTCTAAATGATCCAGCGGAGGCGAAGTGAACCGAGAACGGAACATGCGAGGAAACATAGAAGATCGTATCAGAAATCTCGCTGCTCAGCATGCTGCGGCATGGAGTATGATTCTGAAAAAATCGCATTAATAAAGGCGGAAAACATTCTCAGAAAAGAGCTCAAACCTCAAAAATAAAAAATACATTAAAAAAAATCACTTTCCAAAAATCTAGAATGGCGCAATATCAAGAATTAGGATATTGGAAATTGTCGGGAAATACAGTAATTCAAATTCGGAAAGCTATTCTCACTGGTCGGCAGAAACCGGCCAATCACAATAGGAGCGACGGTGAACCATTAAAACCTATGGAGAACTATTGACCAATCAGAATCAAAGGTGGGATAATTCAAAATACAATAAAAATGCAGAAAAGAGCTGATTGCCTGAGCTAGCGGGGGCTTGGCTATCTCGGCCAATCAGAATAGGAGCGACAGGGACCCATTATATCCTATGAAGAAGTTTGAACCAATAAAAATCAAAGGCGGGACAGTTCAAAATACAGTAAAAATGCAGAAAAGCGCTGATTGGTTGAGTTAGCGGGGGCTTGGCTATCCCAGGCAATC
Organism: Phyllomedusa bahiana; assembly: GCA_025379985.1. Lineage (NCBI taxonomy): Eukaryota > Metazoa > Chordata > Amphibia > Anura > Hylidae > Phyllomedusa > Phyllomedusa bahiana. Next base: position 8,293 of record JAODAL010032891.1, read on the forward strand.
AGAGCGCGAGCTACTTTCTCCCATTGTAGTCTATGGAGAGATGGGGGAAAAATGAAACCCTCATCTCTCAGCGCCGTGGGGCATGGAGTATGAAAAAAAAATCATTTTTATTAGTTGTAAAAAAATATTCTCTGAAAAAGCTGAAATCTTCTATAAACATAAATCAATTAAATCCCGAACAACGCTTTTGTCGCCGAGACCGCGTTTACATCAGGAATTACAATAAGAAAAATTGCCGGGAAATGCAGTAATTCAAGTTCTGTAAGCGCTTCTCATTGTCGGCAGAACCCAGCCAACCCAGAATAGGAGCAACAAAGACCCATTATATCCTATGGAGAAGTTTTGACCAATCAAAATCAAAGGCGGTACAGTTCAAAATACAGTAAAAATGCAGAAAAGAGCTGATTGGCTGAGCTAGCGGGGACTTGGATATCTCGGCCAATCAGAGCACGAGCTACTTCATTGTAGTCTATGGAGAGATCGGCGCAATGCAATCTCGGCGCTCAGCGCCGTGCGGCATGGATATAAAAAAAAAAAAAATCATTTTTATTAACTGTAAAACATTATCAGATAAAGCGCTGAAACCTTCTATAAAAATAAATCAATGAAATCCCTAACAACTAGAGATGGGCGAATTGATTCTAACGAAGTGGAATTCGTTTAGAATTTCAGGAAAACTTCGGTTCGGAACGAAGTCGAACTTTGGGACTTCGGGTGAACGAAGTGTGCTTTGATTGATAAAATGGCTGCGAGCACATGGCGCTACATGGGGCAAAGCACTCTGGGAGGAAGAAGGGAAATAGCCTGCATGACATGTGCAGAGGTGAAGCCAATCAGAGACCGCAGGATTCTGTGACGTCACCGCACTATAAATCCAGGCGCGACGCTGGGAGCTCATAACCGCTCTCACTGTACTGATCAGGAAGGTGCTGCCGGGCTGATAGCTTTACTGAAGAATTGATTTTTATATAGCGATGTCTGTGGGGTGTCTCAGCTTGGCTCAGAGACTGTTCTCTTAATGTTCTATTTCTAATTTTTGGGGTATTGGATCTGAAATCCAGTGTGCTTCAACTGCAGCTGCATATACATTCAGTATCCAAGTGGGATTTAAGCCAGTTCCTGTTGTTTTTTATTTAAAGAAACAGCGTTTTTACAATACAAATACCACTTCATTTTTGGCTGCTCAATTCTATTGCGCAATTTACATCCAGGGGTTAATTAAGCGTTTTTTTTGCTGGTGTGCTGACCCCAAGAACCGTTTTTTTCAACGCCAAAATATATACATTTTTCCTGTAGCCTAAACTCACAAGCAAAGGTTAATTACAACTGTATCTCTGTTGTGTGGCGTAGAAAACACGCAATTGTAACACACCACAAAGCTAACTAGTTTGGGGCGGCTCAATTCTTTGGCGCAATTTACACCCAAAGGGGTTAATTAAGCGTTGTTTTGCTGGTGTGGTGTAAAAAAATAAACCGTCTTAAATACAATTATATACATTTTCCTGTAGCCTAATTCATGTCCCAAAGGGTTTTATTAAGCCTTTTTTGTGCTTTTACATTTAGTAAAACACACAGTGTTTTTAAACGGCACATACAAGTAAATTTTTTCTGGAGCGCAAATTTTGTGGAGCGCAATTTATATCCAAGGGTTACCCAAGCTTGTTACTGGGTTCATTTGGAGTCAAAAACAGGGTGTATATTTATCATATACAGTTAATCATCATCAAACAGTGTCTGTACATTTTAGAACAAACAGTATGTCAGACAGAGAGGTGGCAGGCTCTGCACCTGCGAGGGGCAGTGGCACAAACATTCCGGGAACAGGCCCAGGTCGCAGCACAGCAAGGGATGTCGCAGCAGGGGTCACTCGGTGAGGGCCACAACTGCCGCTGTCATCTAGCGGCCGGGGTTTTTTCAGCAACCCCAAGGGTTCTTGATTTGTTGACTAGGTCCACCTTTTCCCCTCCCAAAATGTCATCTGACAACCCCAGCCCAAAGTCGGTGGAACCTCAGACACAACCTTTAGTTGGCATGGCCCGGGAGCGGGTCAGCGGCCCCTCACCTGCCTAAAGCCCGCCTCTGTCCCATCCGGTTCCCTCAGCCAGAGATCTACTATGTGATCTGGGCTCAGCGCCACTATATTAGCGAGGATGAACAATTTGAGGAGGGCAGTCAGCAGCTACTTGGCAGCGAAGAAATGGGGCCAATATCCCCTGCTTCTTGCAGTAGGCGGCAAAGTATAGATGTGGAGAGTGGTATGGGAGGTCATATTGTGAGAGGTAAGTCTCGGCATACCAAGACCGGTAATGAGGACAGCAGTGACGATGAAACACAAATAGATGATGATGTAGCCGACCGCACTTGGGAGCCGGGTGAGGCAAGGGCTTCATCATCGTCAGGAGAAGAGGGCGTCAGCTTGCGCGTCAGGCAGCAGCACAGCCAGCAAGTGGGTCGTGTGGCCGTGAGTCAGCAGGATAGCAGCAGTGTGAGGTCGGGAGCCAAATGGCTTCGCAGGTCCAAGAAAGTAGCGGCACAGGGGCTCAGCGAGGCAGCGACGGCAGTAGTCACTCAGTGCGGAGCGTTGGCGGTAAAATCCGATACTCGGGCCGGTGTGGCAGTTCTTCGCTCAAACACCGGAGGAGCCGAATATGGGTATATGTAGAATCTGTGGGCAGAAAGTGAAGCGTGGCCAGGGAGCTAACGTTGGCACCATGGCCCTGCGTCAACACATGCAGCGTCACCATCCGGTGCCTGGGAGAAACGTGGCTCAGATGTGGTGGTCCATCCTGCCGTCGCAGCAACAGCAGCAGCGCACAGTGGCACGCATGCCATTGCAGCCAGTCAAGGCTCCACCACCTCTGCAGAAGGGAGCTGTTTCTCTTTGACATCATCTCCCGGTCCAGATGCTCCTGCCCCCTTGCTCCCTCATGGCGCCAGAAAGTCGTTCAGGCGAGGCGATTGCAAAGAGACAACAGTATGTGTCCAACCATCCTAAGGTGCAGCAGCTGACCGTGCTCCTGTCCAAGTTGTTGGTATTGTAGTCCCTCCCTTTCCAAATGGTGGATTCTGCACCATTCAGAGAACTAATGGCTTGTGCCGAGCCGAGATGGAGAGTTCCAACCGTAATTTATTTTCCAAAAAGGCAGTACCAGCACTTCATAAATGTGTAGAACAGAAGGTGAGCCGTCCGGGAGCTTATGGGTTTTGTTCCAAGGTGCACGGCAGCGCGGAGGGTCTGGAGCTGTAACTACGGTCAGGGCCAGTACATGCCCTTTACGGCCCACGGGGTGAATGTGCTTCCTGCCCAGGCACACCAACAACTTGGACGGGAGACGCCGCTTTCTCCTCCACGTTGTCAAACTGCTGCACCTGCGCCAATGTCCGCCCCTCCTCCACCCCTCACCACCATCTCAGCCTTTCCCCAGTATGCTCCTCAACCACATGTGTAGGCACAGCGGTTCACCCGTTCTCACCGGCTTCCTCGGCGAAAAGTCACACGGGAGAACTGCTCCCGCCCCATGCACAAATCGTTGTGGGCTTTCTCCGCGCCAACTGCAAATCGGAACCATGGTGACGGAAAAATGGGAGGAACATGGTGTCCACGCTGCAATACGAGGAGGGATGGTCCATGCGCCTGCATGGCGCATGTGTTCAATCTGGTTGTGAAAAAGGTTCCTGAAGTCTTCCACCGATCTTCAGCAGATTCAGAAAATGGCCAGGAAACGTGCATCACTTTATCCAATTTGTACAAAGCCAGGAACACCCTCCTCGAGTTGCAGCGGCAGAACGGCCCCCCCCAACACACTCTGATTTTGCGATGTTTCCACCTGCTGGAATTCCAGCCTGCACATGTTTGGACCGACTGTATGAACAGAGAAAGGCCATTAACGATTTTTGGATGATCCAGGCAGACAGAAGTACTTTGATGTCAGCCAGTGCAGCTCATGTGTGACACCTGCCGTTTGTTGAGGCCATTCGAGGAGGCGATGTTATTTGTCAGTTGCCAGGACTACGGGAGAATAACGTCATTCCACTGCTTCATGTCCTGGAACATATGCTGAAAAATCTGTCTGGGCAGGGTACTGGCGACGTGGCGACTACATCTCGTGGCCACATAAGTCCGGTGGGGACAGAAATGGAGGAGGAGGAGGACATTGGAGGAGAAGCAATTTTCTGGTGAAATGAGTGGATTTCTACCCAGGTGACAGGTGGAGGAGGACTAGGAGCAGATGAAGGAGTGGATGGAGATGAGGAAGACGAAGGCAGGATGACCCCCAAGCACCGTGGCAGTATACAGTGGAGATGGAGGCAGGGAGCCCCCCGGAGTCACTTTTGCAGTATGGCCCGCAGCATGCTTATGTGCCTGGCTGTGAAAGCCGAATAGTCAGCATCAGGCAGAGGGGTGCCTTCTGGCTCTCCAACCTATTGGACCCACGCTAACGGTCCAAAATGAGAGCCTTTTTCCCAGCTATTGAGAGGGAGGACAAACTCAAATACTATAGGGAAATCCTCCGTAATCAGTTGGCCGCTGCCTATGTGCGGCATCGTCCCTCCTCTGACAGGTCGACCGGGGGGTTCCTCAGTGCTCTGTAACTCCTGCCGCGGGTGCTGGGGGACGGTGGGGGGGTAGGAGCAGTTCCAGCTCCATCAGTAGTATCCTAAGTCCGGAGTCACTGATGAGCAGCTTCCTTCACCTGCCTAGTGCGGAGGGCAGTCGCCAGCAGCAGCAGCAGCAGGACCTGGAGCAGTACCTGAACCAACAGGTTGTGGCCTACTTTTACAGCACTCTGCCACCTCAGTTAGAAGATCTGCTGGACTACTGGGCAGCCAAACTGGAATTGTGTGGGGCCGCAACTTGCCCAGTTTGCAGTGGAAAGCTGTCCTGCCCGGGCCCTAGTGTGGCATCAGAGCGGGTGTTCAGTGCGGCGGGGGCCATCGTTACCCCAAGGAGAACCCGCTTGTCCACGGGAAATGTGGAACGACTGACCTTTGTCAAGATGAATCGGCGTGGATCGGCCAGGATTTCCACACACTAAAAGACTTAGGCGTCAGTCTGGGTTCAAACTATCTGCCTCAGCCACTATCTGATGCCGCCACCCACCTGATGCCACACATCTGCTGCCAGTTTCTCCATCTGCCTACCACCATCTTTACCAGGGACTGGTATTGCCCCCCACCTCAACACTCTGTCATTGTGCCACTCTAGGACCTCATGCTGCTGCTGCTGTTGCTGTTGCCGTGACATCCACAATGTGTGATTGTGCCACTCTCTGACCTCAAAGCTGTTGCTCCTGCCCCCGTCAACTCAAATCTCTGTCATTGTGCCACTCTGTGGCCTACTCCTTTTATTGCCACCTCCAGAATTTGTTATTGTGCCACTGTCTGACCTCATGCTGCTGCTGTGGCTGCTGCCATGTCCTCCACACTGTGTCATTGTGCCACTTCCTGACCTCATGCTGCTGCCGGCCGTGACCTCCGCTCTCAGTCATTGTGCCACTCTGTGGCTTCCTCCTGTTTTTCCCCCTTCAGAATGTCATTGTGCCACTGCCTGACCTCATGCTGCTGCTGTGACTCCTGCCGTGCCCTCCACACTGTGTCATTATGCCACACTGTGGCCTAATACTATTTTGCCACCTCCAGAATGTCATTGTGCCACTGCCTGACCTCGTACTGCTGCTGTTGTGACCTCTATACTGTGGGATTGTGCCACTCTGTGGCCTAATACTGTTTTGCCACCTCCAGAATGTCATTGTGCCACTTTCTGACCTCATGCTGCTGCTGTGGCTGCTGCCGTGTCCTCAACATAGTGTCAAATTTTGCCACTGCCTGACCTCAAGCTGCTCCGCCGTGACCTCCGCTCTCAGTCATTGTGCCATTCTGTGGCTTCCTCCTGTTTTGCCACCGCCAGAATGTCATTGTGCCACTGCCTGACCTCATTCTGCTGCTGTTGTGACCTCCACTCTCAGTCAGTGTGCCACTCTGTGGCCTAGTCCTGTTTTTGCCACCTCCAGAATGTCATTGTGCCACTGCCTAACCTCATGATTATGCCGACTTGACCTCCGCTCTCAGTCATTGTGCCATTCTGTGGCTTCCTCCTGTTTTGCCACCTCCAGAATGTCATTGTGCCACTGCCCGACCTCATACTGCTGCTGTTGTGACCTCCACTCTCAGTCATTGTGCCACTCTGTGGCCTAGTCCTGTTTTTGCCACCTCCAGAATGTCATTGTGCCACTGCCTAACCTCATGCTTCTGCCGCCGTGACCTCCGCTCTCAGTCATTGTGCCATTCTGTGGCTTCCTCCTGTTTTGCCACCTCCAGAATGTCATTGTGCCACTGCCTGACCTCATACTGCTGCTGTTGTGACCTCTACACTGTGTGATTGTGCCACTCTGTGGCCTAATACTGTTTTGCCACCTCCAGAATGTCATTGTGCCACTGTCTGACCTCATGCTGCTGCTGTGGCTGCTGCCGTGTCCTCCACACTGTGTCATTGTGCCACTTTCTGACCTCATGCTGCTGCTGTGGCTGCTGCCGTGTCCTCCACACTGTGTCATTGTGCCACTTTCTGACCTCATGCTGCTGCTGTGGCTGCTGCCGTGTCCTCCACACTGTGTCATTGTGCCACTGCCTGACCTCATACTGCTGCCGCCGTGACCTCCGCTCTCAGTCATTGTGCCATTCTGTGGCTTCCTCCTGTTTTGCCACCTCCAGAATGTCATTGTGCCACTGCCTGACCTCATACTGCTGCCGCCGTGACCTCCGCTCTCAGTCATTGTGCCATTCTGTGGCTTCCTCCTGTTTTGCCACCTCCAGAATGTCATTGTGCCACTTTCTGACCTCATGCTGCTGCTGTGGCTGCTGCCGTGTCCTCCACACTGTGTCATTGTGCCACTGCCTGACCTCATGCTGCTGCCGCCGTGACCTCCGCTCTCAGTCATTGTGCCATTCTGTGGCTTCCTCCTGTTTTGCCACCTCCAGAATGTCATTGTGCCACTCTCTGACCTCATGCTGCTGCTGTGACTCCTGCCGTGCCCTCCACACTGTGTCATTGTGCCACACAACATTGTATGAAGACCAAACCAAGCTCCCTCTGCATATTTAAGCGTGGCACAACGTTCTACAGCACCCTGCAGGCTCTGTGCAGCCTGGAAATAGCTGCTTTTTAACGCGATTCGTCCCGAAGTAATTCGGACCGAATTTATTTTTGTCGGAAAATTCGGCGAAGTGACCGAATCAAATTTTTGAGAAATTCGCCCATCTCTACTACCAACGCATTTGTCGCCGAGACCGGCGCTACATAAGGAATTGCAATAGAGAATTGCCGGGAAATACAGTAATTCAAATTGTTTAAGCTCTTCTGATTGGTCGACATAAATCAGCCAATCAGAATAGGAGCAACAGTGGCCCATTATATCCTATGGAGGAGTATTGACCAATCAGAATAGGAGCGACAGGGACCCATTCTAACCTATGTAGAAATATTGACCAATCATATTCAAAGGCGGGACAGTTCAAAATACAGTAAAAATGCACAAAAGAGCTGATTGGTTGAGCTAGCGGGGGCTCGTCCAGCTTAGCCAATCAGAGCGCGAGCTAGTTTCTCATAGAGTTCTATGGGGAAAAGAAATTCCGAGTGAGCTCTGTGATTGGCTAACTTAAAAGAGGCGCGGTTATTTGGACCAATGGGAGAGCGAGTGACGCTCTTATGGGTTTTCTAATGCAATTGGGAATACAACTGTACATGGCCGAAATCAAATGATAAGAGTACAGAAGTTGTACCGATGTGTATATAAAATGAACAATAATATTGGGGTAAAGAAAAAAAAATATTAATTTAATAAAATCATGTTTATTTCTTTATTTTTGTTACACCCATACTATTGATCAGTGGCTAACGAAAATAAAGAAATAAACATGATTTTATTGAATTAATATTTTTTTTTCATTCCCCCAATATTATTGTTCTCTTTTCTGAGAATGTTTTCCGCCTTTATAAAGGCGATTTTTGATTCATTCTCCGCTCGGACATCTTTAATGATTTCTCGCTGTTTTCCAGCCTGTCTCGAATCGGAACACATCTTCGGCGCAGTCCCTTCTGCGCCTAAGTCCCGCACTGCGCCCCACACACTGGCGAGGCGCAGGGAACTTTTCCCTGCATGTATGAGCGCACCTCCTCGGACGGCGAATCTTAGGCGCAGCCCCGCACTGCGCCTAAGTCCCGCACTGCACCTCACACTCTGGCGAGGCACGGCGGACTTTACACCGCATGTATGAGCACACTACCTCCGGCGGCGAATCTTAGGCGCAGTCTCGCACAGCGCCCACGTCCCCGCACTGCGCCTCAAACATTGGCAAGGCGCGGCGGACTTTACATAGTATGTATGAGCGCGTTGCAGCGCCAACATAAATCAGGCGCAAATTTTGCCGGAAATCCCTTGAATATAAATTGCGCTCCAGAAATCACCAGGAAAAATGTACTTGTATGTGGCATTTAAAAACACCGTGTATTTTACTGAATATAAAAGCACAAACAGGCTTAAATAACCCTTGAATATAAAATGCGCTCCACAAATGACCAGGAAAAATTTAGCCGTGTAAAACCACTAACAGGCTTAATTAACCCTTGGATATTCAATGCGCTCCAGAAATGACCAGATGGAATTAAAATGTATATGGGGCAGAATGAGACCCACCCTGGACTTGAATTACAATACCCCACAAACTGAATCAAAATGATAACGAAAGAGGAGCACAAGGGGAGCAGTGTGAGGAGCGAGCATGGTGTCTGTGTGCTGTGACGTCACAGAAGCCTGCCGGTCTCTGATTGGCTTGATGTCTGCACATGTCATTTAGGGTCTTCCTTTCTTCCTCCCAGAGTTCTCTTCCCCATGTCAAGCCATGTACTTGCGGCCATTTTAGCAATACAAAACACACTTCGTTCCCGCGATTTACCCCAAACTTCTATTTCTTGCAGAATCGAAGTTTTCCTGAAATTCTAAATGAAGTCCACTTCATTAGAATCGATTCACCTATCTCTAGTTGGTACCATCCAGGTAGGTAGGCAGCAGTTAGGTCCCAGGTTGGTAGGCAGTAGATAGGCCCCAGGTAGAAATGTAGGCCATATGTAGGTAGATAGGTCCCAGTTAGATAGATAAGCTACAGGTAAGTAGGTAGATGGGAATATTGGCTCTAGGTAGGCAGTAGTTAGGCTCCAGTTAGGTAGGAAGCCCCCAAGTAGGTAGATATTCTGGCTCTAGGTAAATAGGTTCCATATAGTTAGGTAGTCTGTAGATAGGCCCCACGTAGCTAGACTGTAGGTGGGCCCCAGGTAGCTAGGAAGATAGGCTATAGGTGGGGCCCAGGAAGCTAGGCGGTTAGGTAGGACCCAGGTAGCTAGGTAGGTAGGCTATAGGTGGTCCCCATATTGGTAGGTAGGCTATAGGTGGACCCCACATAGGTAGGTAGGCTATAGGTGGGCCCCACTTACGAAGGTAGGCTATAGGTGGGTCCCACATAGGTAGATAGGCTATAGATGGGCTCCTGGTAGGTAGGTAGGCTATAGATGGGTCCCTGGTAGGTAGGTAGGCTATAGATTGGCCCCTGGTAGGTAGGCTATATGGGCCCCTGGTAGGTAGGATATAGGTGGGTCCCTGATAGGTAGGCTATAAGTGGGCCCCTGGTATGTATGTAAGCTATAGGTGGGTCCTTGGTAGGTAGGCTATAGATGGGCCACTGGTAGGTAGGTTATAGTTGGGTCCCTGGTAGGTAGGTAAGCTATAAGTGGGCCCCTGGTAGGTTATAGGTGGGCCCTTGGTAGGTTGGTAGGCTATAGGTGGGCCCCTGGTAGGTAGGTTATAGGTGGGCCCCTGGTAGGTAGGCTGTAGGTGGGGCCCTGGTAGGTAGGCTAAAGGTAGGCCTCTGGTAGGTAGCTAAGCTTTAGGTGGGTCACAGGTAGCTAGGTAGGGGGACCCAACGTAATTAGGTAGGTAGGCTGGGCCCCATTAGTAAAAAATAAATAAATAAATAATGAACTCACCTGTTTCCTGTTCCCCCAACATGATGAGCAGCAGGCTGGCTTCACACTTAGAAGTGACTGACGCCTGCTAGGTTTAAGGCCTAAGACCTTGGACTTACAAGGCAGATTAGCGCAGCAGAGCACCGGCGGCAATGACACCAACTTGAAAAGGGTCCAATTCATAAATTGCTCCAAAGCCTAAATTGATCCAAGCCAAATAGGGTGACTTTCTCTCTATGGGCTTTAGGCCTACTATATTAGCCAGCAGCGGCACAAGTATTAGCTGTATTATTCTTAATTGTTAAACATTACTCTTCCTGAAAGTGATACTAAAAATCAGCTTAACCCCTAACTTACTGTAGCATTGTGAGCAATGGACAGAACATTGTGGACAGACTTTAGCAAGCAAGGTATCTGCACACCTATGAGCTTATGTAGATCTGTGAAACTTAGATTTTCCAGATAGTCATGTTGTCAGGAAATCTGGTTTGAGTTTTTGAGATCACAGTGGGGTCAAATAGAAACACTAACAAGAGACAAAGTGTTTACATGAGGCTTATTTATGAGTGACTGAGAGCGGTAATAGTTTTCACATGCTTCAGAGAAAATGCTCTCAATAAAAAAGAGCCTCTTAAGTTATACACACTTTACATTTTAATTATACATCGAATACTTATTGATTGCCTAACACAGATAACAGTATTTTATTTCATGCAAACACACATCAGAGGTGATAGAAGGCCTATCTTCTGGGGAACTTATCTACCTACCTACCTACCTACCTACCAAGGGGACCTACATTTCTAGCTACCTACTAGAGGGATGTATATATCTAATTACCAACTGATGGGATCTATATTGCTACCTACCTACTGAGGGGATCCATATACCTGTCTATCTACTGAGGTAGTCTATATACCTTTCTACGAGGAGGACCTATATACCTAGCTGTCTACTGGAAGAGCCTAAACACATACCTATGTACTATGAGGACCTATCTATCTATCTATCTATCTATCTATCTATCTATCTATCTATCTATCTATCTATCTATCGGGGGCTATATATCTACCTACCTACTTAGGGGACCTATATACCTGTCTATTAGGGGCATATTCAAAAGATAGAGGAAATCCAGCACTTGTAAAGATGAAATAATTTATTGTCCAATGACTCAGTAATGCACAGGAAATGTAGTGTACTTAAAATATAGAGTTCAAACACTTCCTTTTTGCAATTTATAATTTTAAAAGTATAACGATAAAAGTAAAAAAAATTGGAATAGCTGTGTCTGTAAAAATCTAATTTATTAAATAATGACATTATTTTTCCAACATGGTGAACACTGTAAACAAATACCATAATTTTTCTCGATTGCTATGACTCCCCAAAAATAAGAATAAAAAGTGATCAAAAAGTTGAAGTGGTCAAAAACTACACTTTAGCTTTATAGAAGAAACAATAAAAAGTTATATGCCTCACAAAATGGTGTTGCAAAACAAATTTAAACGTAAAACATAACAAAAACTATAAATTTTACTTGAGTCCTACTGACCCACAGAATAGAGATAGCATGTCTTTTATATTGTACAATGAATATCATAAAGACGAAACATAAAAGAAATGACACTTGCATTTCAGGTTCCATTCATAAAGAATCTTTATGTTTGCAATTTCCAACTAAAAAAAGGAGTTTTCTCTCTAAAAAGATTAGTTTTCAACTAAAAGGGACAGTTAAACTTTTTCTACATACATTGGTCAATAGATTTTACTTAACTCAAGAGTTAAAAGTGTTTTTGTGTGCTCTTGAGTGCACACTGGTTTCTATGGAAGCCTGCATGCCAGACCATACTCTGTTATCTGATTTGAGCAGAGAGTAGGGAGTGTCATCACCCCATGGACAGACTGAGCTCTGTATGGAACTTTTTTTTTTATCTTTAACAAGATTTAATGGAGCTTAACTTCCCTGGAAGTGTGCTCTAACTGACTGCACTGAAGTAAACTGCAATCCTTTCCTAGCTAACCTCTCCCAGGCGGGGACTGGTCGTGGGAGCAGGGAAATCCCTGGTGGGCCCTTGGACATTGTGGTCTCCTGGGTCTGGCAGGCCTGCAAGTGCTTTCAGGGAGTAAAGCCAGATAAAGAGACAAAGTGCAGGAGTTGTGTGCAGAATATACAGTAATGTACTGTAGCTGTAGGGTTGGCCCCAAGAATCAGCTCCACTGTTAGGACCTAAGAATCAACTCCACTAGTAGGCCCCAACAATCAAATCCACTGGTGAGCCCCAAGAAACAACTTCCCTGGTGGGCCCAGGAATCAACTCCACTAGTAGCCCCCAACAATCATCTCCCTTGGTGGGCCTTAGGCTCCTTGGTCTGACATTGTCCTCTCCCGCTAGGGTACTTAACTGTGTGGCTAACTTCTCCCCTACTCTTCAATCCTAACTGCACCTGTGTAGACAAAATTACATACGTTGACCAGAAAAATGCTGTGACAGTAAGATGAGTCTGCATAAATACATTCACAATAATATAAATATCAAATATTACATTACATTAACCTTTTCTTTCTGAGGTGTACCTCCTATATACTATACATGACCCAAGAATTCTAAGTGCCCCACGGAACACAGCTTCAGTTTCTGTGAAGTACAACCCCCGTAACATTATAGCAAGTCACATATGTAGCAGTGATGACTTTTCTGATGCTGTAAAACTGATTTTGTCAGTCATTAGCTTGTTTTATCTATACTCCCAAGACGGAGAAAAGCCCACTGCATCATCATAGAGCCCGGGAGGAGCTTTTTCTAAAACAAAACACAAGCTACATCACAGATTCATTTCTTCATTCTGGTAATGTATGTCAAATCCTAAAGAACAAAGATAATACAACCGCTACAGGAGGCATGAGTTATGTCATTCGCTATTAATCAAAAGCATATATCGGATATTAGCAACCGTTCTCATCATAACAGCAATTTATCTAGTTCTAGAATTACAATTTTTTATCATTGGATTCAGTTTCTCAGTATTTTATTTAAATATTTGATACCATTGGTTATATTTTCATTACCTTTCAGACTAGGTTTTGCAATACTAGGGTAAATTCAACATTTCTGTTGCATTTTGTATGGCTTTTGTCAGATTTCTTCGGGGGCTTTTTGGCAGCTAGGTGTTTAACTAAAATCTATTGGGAAACATATAACAAACAATGTTTGTAAGTAGCATTTAGGTGGTAATTTTTTGGTGAAGTTTGGTTTAATGGCATTTTTTTTTAAATGTCCTAGCCATTGCTTTTTCTGCATTTTTTCCTATAGGTTTAATTATAGGATGCCAGATAAAGAAATGGTATACAATGTATTAAAACAAAAAAAATCCACCAATAATGTTTGTTTTTACTTTGGAGTTTTTACAAAACTCAAAAAACTAGGGCTAGATATTATTGGAAATTAAACAATAAACAACGTTTTTTTTTGTCTTTCTTTTTACCGTATACTACACTTTTGCCACATGGTATGTTTTTAAAGTCCAGCATGCTCTAGGCATGGCATTTTTTTCTGATATTCTTTCTATAGGTTTCTCTAAAAGAAAAAAAAAAGAAAAGTGCCATGAAAAAACTTCAGAAAAAAACACTTCATTAAATTTATGGCATTCAGGTCAAAGAGGCATTGCAAAAAGGTATCTAAAAACTACAAAAAAACTGCTTAAATTCATGTTATTTTTACAAGCAGAACTTCTCTGAAAACATTGCCTCACACTTACTATTGTGTAGTAAAATGCACCAAATGTTTCCCATTTTTGGCACAGCATTTCACAGTGACATATTAAACCTGGGCTGTAGTCACTTTTTGTAAACCCATCAAAAAGGGGATGTGGCTAATGGTGGGCAAGGCAAAGGGGTTGTGATAACAATGTGACATGCTGGGCCAAAAAATATGTCAGAAATACAGCAAGACTGGTTTAGAAAGTACACCAATTAATGGTTGGTATAAAAAAACTAGACAAGTCTAAAGCTTCACTCCAAATTTTCAAACACCATGAGCCCCTGTGAAAAAATATGGCCCCCATAAACTGCCTGCCTATCTATATGGGGCCCTATAGCTACCTAAACCCTGCCTGCCTAAATGGATCCCATATAGCTAGGGGGGCAGGGAGTTAGGTGCTGGAAAAGTGAGGATTCTAATATATTTGTATCTAAATCTGCAGGGATGAGTGGTCGGGAGATATCATCATGGAGGTCTGGACTGGATGCGGAACAAAACGGAAAGTCACCTGTGAGTCACAAGATGTAGCTGTGCTATAATCACTTTATGGAGGTAATATACAGTCTGCAGAGCCTGTGTACACTAGTACTGTATATAGCACTACACTCACCGGCCACTTTATTAGGTACACCATGCTAGTAACGGGTTGGACCCCCTTTTGCCTTCAGAACTGCCTCAATTCTTCGTGGCATAGATTCAAACAAGGTGTTGCAACGATGCTCAATTGGTACCAAGGGGCCCAAAGAGTACCAAGAAAATATTCCCCACACCATGACACCACCACCACCAGCCTGAACCGTTGATACAAGGCAGGATGGATCCATGCTTTCATGTTTTTGATGCCAAATTCTGACCCTACCATCCGAATGTCGCAGCAGAAATCGAGACTCATCAGACCAGGCAACGTTTTTCCAATCTTCTACTGTCCAATTTCGATGAGCTTGGGCAAATTGGAGCCTCAGTTTCCTGTTCTTAGCTGAAAGGAGTGGCACCCGGTGTGGTCTTCTGCTGCTGTAGCCCATCTGCCTCAAAGTTCGCCGTACTGTGTGTTCAGAGATGCTCTTCTGCCTACCTTGGTTGTAACGGGTGGCTATTTGAGTCACTGTTGCCTTTCTATCAGCTCGAACCAGTCTGCCCATTCTCCTTTGACCTCTGGCATCAACAAGGCATTTCCGCCCACAGGACTGCCGCTCACTGGATGTTTTTTTTCTTTTTCGGACCATTCTCTGTAAACCCTAGAGATGGTTGTGCGTGAAAATCCCAGGAGATCAGCAGTTTCTGAAATACTCAGACCAGCCCTTCTGGCACCAACAACCATGCCACGTTCAAAGGCACTCAAATCACCTTTCTTCCCCATACTGATGCTCGGTTTGAACTGCAGGAGATTGTCTTGACCATGTCTACATGCCTAAATGCACTGAGTTGCCGCCATGTGATTGGCTGATTAGAAATTAAGTGTTAACGAGCAGTTGGACAGGTGTACCTAATAAAGTGGCCGGTGAGTGTATATGGTCACTATATGGCGGTACTATTGGTCTTTGAGTACTGATCAGTAATAGTGTAGGGGTATTATTCAGTCACTTTGTGGTCATGTTCTGGCGGTATAATCCGGTCAATATGTAGTAGTGTTATTGGTAATGTTGGTCTTGGTATAGTGGATTTGTTTGGTAGCAGTATGATGGTGAAATGTATGGTGAGGTATTTGCCCCTTGTATTATCTAGTAATTGCATGTCCTGGTAAATGTTCGTGGTCAGGGAAGCGGGCGAGGGAAGGGAGGGGGCCCCATCCAAAATTTTGTTATGGGGCCCAGGCTTCTCTAGTTACGCCCCTGTTCTGCAGGTCATACATACAGGCACAGTGTAGTACCAATATGACAAGTCTGGCTTAGGCAGAGCATCTTTAACCTGGTATGGCTGTTCTAAATGTTCGGCGCCTAGGTTTGGGGTCAAAAAATCATAAATGTGTCTACTTCTAAGAATGTGGTGTGATGCGCCCCCAGAACGCCTCTAATCTTTGGTGCTTTAAAAAGTATCTTTGCGCATTACAAAGCCACTTATCGCACCAAAGTTTGGAGGGCACCTGCTCATACATTCTTTTTCCCTCAAAGTACACCAGAAAACTGGCGCAGCCCCATTCATACATGTCGTCCTAAGTATTAGACACTATTGGTAAATTTGCCCCATTGTGTCCCAGATGCATGAATTCAGAGACGGTATCTAATAGTATTTTGCCACATCAGAACAACCATTGCAATGCAGTATAAGAACTGTGCTCCTTAGTGAGTGCCCCCGAGGTTTGTACACCTGTTCTTGCATTATTATAAGCATCAAACGCAAAGTTCTTTCAACTGCAGAGACTATTCGGGACTTGTAAGAATGGAGCTGTGCCAGCCAGAAGACTAGCGCAGCCCCGTTCGCTATATTTTTAAACGGGCGCACTCCAGTCTCAGGCGCACTCCAGATTCGCTGAATCTTCCCCAAAAATTTGGTTCGTTCAGAATTAATTTGCGATGAATTGCGTTAAAAAACAGCTATTTCCTGGCTGCAGAGAGCCTGTATGGTGGTGTAGAACATTGTTGCCATGGTTGTGCATACGAGAGATGCTTGTGCATACGAGACACAGCGACAAGTGGCAGAATGTAACATGGTTGCCCTCTTTATAGGGCTGTGACATCACAGAAGCTGGCTGGCTGCTGATTGGCTGCATGTCTTCACATATCATTGATGGCGATCCTTTCTTCCCCCCATAGTTCTTTGTCCCATGTTACGGCATGTGCTTGCGGTCATTTTAGATTCGTTACCACGAATCGCCATGAACTTCGACTTCGTACAGAATTAAATTTTTCCTGAAATTCTAAACAAAATCAACTCCGTTAGAATCGAGTTACTCGTCTCTACTTGTAACATTAGACACATATATGAATGTGGCTCGGAAAAACTAGGTGCATTATTGCTCGAACGGGCAGTCCTATTTCAATGTGGTCTGCCTGAGCCTGAGTAGTCGAAGTGGAACTAGTTTTGCTGTTAGGGCAAAAAATGTCCAATATTTCTCAACTTACACCAGTACAAAAATAAAAAGTAATGTATGATAATTATTAAACTATATAAAATAAAATTATTTAAATTAAATAAAAATGTTATATAAAATTAATATAAAAATATATAATATCCCAAAATATAACAATATCTCCTATAAAATACATTTACATTTAATAGAATCTAAAGCTAATTTTACATTTAATAACCCACTGATGTTGTTGTTCAGATTTTTAAATTTTAAATTTTTACTACGCTAAACTTGAAATTTATTTTTTCTGCTCTCACCCTTTATTCTACATACGACAAGAGCCAGCACACCACAGGTCTTGCTGGAACCTGTGGTCTGCCAAGTAACATCAGTACCATAGTTTCTATTCACTGGCATGTTATTCTAATGACTTTTCTTTTATTTCCAGCCTATCTATAGCCTTTATACATGTTTGGTGCATTACTAATGCGCCTAAATTCCATAATGTGCCAAACACAGGCGAGGCGCGATGAACTTTAGACACCATTTATAATCGCACAAAACCACTTTCATACATTCAGGCACGTTATACACTGAAAACGAGACCTGAAAATTCACTTCGAAGCGCTTTCCTTCATACATGTCTCCCTTTGTGTCATGACTTTAGAAATATGAAGTTATTAAACCCCTAAGCACCAGGCCTGAATAAGTCTTAATGACCGGCAAAATCTATTAGTTTTTGCCTGCCTGCGTTTGAACAGTGGTAACTTTTTTATTTTGTTCAATGATGCAATTGTATGAAGACTAGTGATGAGCGATTGCGTCAACTATCGTCATCGGATCGATAGTCGATATTGTCAATTATCATGCCGATATCCGATAGTCGATAATAGATTATCGCCGATGACCATTAAAGTCTATGGGAGAGGAACAACACCTTCATTCTTACACCCAAACAGGGCTGGAGAAGCTGGAATTATCATCCAGAAAAGTAAAATGGATACGTGCTACATCTTAGGCAACACAATTAGGCAACAAGAGTCACAGAAAAAAACTCACAGACTATTCACTATCCCTGTCTTGTACCACAACATGACCCTTAAACCTGCATGACCCACAAATTAAAAAGTGCCAGAAGGGAGTATTATTTGAACCATCATTTTACTTGAACTGGACATTGTCTATCCCTGTCCTGGAACGCAGCATGACCCTTAAACCTGTCTGACCCACAGATTAAAAAGTGTCAGAAAAAGGAGTCTTTCAACCACCATTTTTAGGATGGAATCCCACCACGTCTATGTTTCTCTTTTTTTTAATTGCATTAAATGGTTTGTCTCACTACAGTAAAGGGATTTCTAGCTATGTTAAAGATCTTGCAAAGTTATTTTGCAATATGTGTCCATTTACAGTGTCCTACCTATTCCTGTTCTTGACAGCACCATCACCCGTGAGCCACTCTTGCAAATGTGAAGAACAAATGTCTGTTAGAAACCACATTTTTTAGAATAGGACCTGTAGTATAGCTGCATTTCACAGCAACATGCCCCCAAAAATTCAAAACATGACCCTTGAGCCACTTTTGACAATTGTGAAGAACAAATGTCTATTAGAAACCACATTTTTTTAGAATAGGACCTGTAGTATTGCTGCATTTCACAGCAGCATGACCCAAAAAATTATAAAAATTATTTCTCAGCCACTGTTAAAAATTGTGAGGGAGAAATGTGACTTAAAAGCCACATTTCTGTTCCAAAGGATCATGATTATAGCTGTATCTCACAGCACCATGGGGTCTTTGAACAAAAATGGGCTGCACCACAGTGAAAAACACCTATTTAAAATTGAGACAGATAATAAAAGGTGGGTTTTGCACCAATGAAATACAACAGCAGTAACTAGAAAATTTCTATATCCTAATGTAAGTACAAGGAGGGTCTTTGAACAAAACTGGGCTGTACAAAATAAAAGATAATATTTCACCTCAGGTGCGAGGTGTGCTGGCCAAAAACTGGTAGAAAAATCCATTTCAATGCAGGTTCAAAGTAGAGTCTGGGCTGCACAATTTACACTCTCCTTTCAAAAGCCTGCTTGCCTGCGTAACTTTAAAAAAAAAAATTGCAGCGTGAACACAAAAAAGTGTATTTCTGCATTTGTTTTTTAAAATAATTTTTTACACCATTCAAATTTTACACTAAATAACCTGTTAGATAAATCCTACAGGTTATTATGGCCGTGTGGATACCTAATATGTGCAGGTCTTTTTTGTGTGTTAGGTATGCACAATAAATTTTTTATTAGACATTTTTTTTTTTACACTTTCTGTTTTTTACTTCTAATCCCACTAAGAGATAACTATTGTACACTTTTTTACACTTAGTAATGTTTTAGCATACTTTTGTATGCTAATACATTACACTCTGTGTTAATATGGCATAGGCTGCAGTCAGTTCAACACACTGTGTGCCCTGACAAGAGGCTTACTATGCAGACAGAGCTGGGGCTACTCTAGTTCCCCAGAGATGACTCCATAGATATTCCCCAAGCTCCTTCGGGCACTGGAAATCCAGCTGACCTGATAGAGCAAGCGAAATCCCTTTGACTATGGATTAAAAAGGGTTAAACGGCTTCCTCCAGTTCCTGCCCAGAGACAGCTCTATTCCTAGTGTACTTGTGGTGCTTAGAGTCTCAAACCCCCTCTGTAGGTTGTGACATATTTTAGCATCACTGCCAACAGAGAACACAATCTGTTGGCCATCAAAAGACAGTGGGGTTAAAGAGTTTAAGATTTTAACTGTGTTTTCAGAATAATTCATTAATATGATCCATTCACTATTATTATTATTTGTGTAAGCTGAATCTAGCCATACCAACCCATAAAGCAGTTCAGCAAAAGCAGCTATGCTTAAAGTGAAAAAACACACAATGAATAACTAAGGAAATTCACAGATAAAAAAGGACATTAGGAACATAGAACAATTTTAAAATTACTCTACGGTTTTCGGACGGAATATGAACATGTGAATGGGAAAGGGGAGGGCTTCCTCCGCTCATCGCGGAGAAAGGCTGTCCTCCTGCGGCTGTGTGCACGGCACAAAAACCGGACAAATGCTGGTCGGATAAACCGACCGGTATTTGTCCTGTGTCGTGGGGACGCACCCTTATACATCACTAGCCCCATACTGTATACTCAGATTGGAGACCAACATCCTTCTTAACATGCTAAGCAGACCCGTGATAACGGTAATCCTATAGGTAGCTGCACTAATAGTAGTCAGTTTGAAAGGCTCATAAGAATTCTGATTGAC
Organism: Phyllomedusa bahiana; assembly: GCA_025379985.1. Classification (NCBI taxonomy): domain Eukaryota; kingdom Metazoa; phylum Chordata; class Amphibia; order Anura; family Hylidae; genus Phyllomedusa; species Phyllomedusa bahiana. The sequence continues at coordinate 28,381 of JAODAL010032891.1, forward strand.
TAGTTTTGCTACTTTTTCCTTCTCAGGAAAACATCAAAGTTGTGTGACAGATGTGATTGTACCACAGCTAAAAACTAAAAGGCACAACTAAAAGGCACTGTGGAGTCCAAGCAAAAATCTAAAGGAGGGAGAAACATATAATAACAAAATTGTCACTATGGCAGTATCATATGTTAGACAGTGTACAAGTATCTGTCATTTATTTATATAGTGCTTTCATATTCCACAGCACTATATAGAGATTGCTTTGATTTACATTATTCCACAAATAAACTTCATGCAAATGTCCTTGGTGGAATTTAAACCCAGGACCTTAGTGCTATAAAACACCAGTGTTAACCACTAAGCCATTGCTATGCTTAGGACAATTTGAGAGCTAGAGGGGCATTTGGGCTTGTGCATTATTCACTGAACTAACTACTGTGGCTAGTAAATGACTACAGAGGTCACATGTTTTATGGCAAGATAGTACCAGGTATTACAGATCAACAGGGAATTCGGAAAAGGTTGGCATGAGAGTGAAAAGAACAACTAGTACTACTATGTTTTACTTCTATTTTACTGCAGCATGAGCTGTTTTTATTAAAACAGCTTTGAACTAAATAAAGAAAACCTTATAAAGATCATGTGGTGGTAACAGTGAGGAGCCAGCTGTCAGTGACAGCCGGACTCTCCAGAGAAAAACCATAAACTATAAAGCCTTGCCTTCAAATATGTCCCTAAGCTACAACTGACTCACATACAGTACAGCCAGTGACTAGACCTTAGGACCCAGTGCCTACTGCGCAGAGCCCACCAGACACTCGCCACACCACAAATCAATAATACTCAAAACCTACAAAGTCATCATGAGATTGAGACAAGAATCAAGATACTTCAGTCTGATACAACTGAACTAGACAAACAGGGCAAAGCAATCCAACACAACAGAACTACAGTAGACAACACTATTTTCAGTTGAGCTTTATAGAGTATGATTATGAGTTTAGGTGCCCGGCCAACTCGTCTGACAAGCAAGGTTCCTGAGCATTTGCCATGTAACCACTCCAAACAAACATGAACAACAGAAGACAGACATAACACAGAGATTCCTGCTTATAGTAAGGAGATGACAAAATACTGAAGGATTCTACAAAGGCAAAGTACTGTTTATTGTAGGTACTTTTGAGCTAATCTTAAATTGCAGTGTGCTTTGTATTTTCTGTACCTTTAATATTGATAATACATTTTAGTAGTCTATATGTTTAGTAACACTAAAATTAAATAATCAAATGCACTGAAGGGAGATATGCAATTAATGTCAGCTGTGTCTCACAGTTAATTTTTTCACAGAATGAGAATTGAAACAGCAGTCTTTTTTGAAGAAAATAAAATCTTAATGAGTTCCATGTACTAGTTGAGATCATAAAACTGGAAACGCAGGCATAAAATATTAGGAAAACTTTGATTATAAAGGTGTTAACATAACTAATTGCCTAATGGTACATATTTTTGGCCCTGCCAGTTAACAACCCTGCTATTATGTACAGATGTAGCAATGCTTAAAGGGCTTGTCTCACTACAAAAATTAGTTTTCAACATGTAGAGACAGGTAATTGAAGACTTTTTTCTGCTTTGAGTGCACATAGGTTGGCATCTAAAAGCAGGGAGTGAGATCACCACAAGTCAAACTGCCGGCAGCTTGAGAACACAGTGGGTTATTTCTAACAAACAACTTTACTTTAGAGCAATGAGCTTCAGGGCTTATAGATAAGATCTCCTGCTCTCATGTCAGTATAATTAGAAAAACTGTGAATATGGAGCTTATATGCTAATCACTGCTATAGAACCACCCGCAGCCTGACCAGGAAAAGACAGGATGCATGATTTAAAACTGCTTGTGGCTCTAAAACAACACATTTAGACAACCCCTTTAACTCATACTTGCCAACTTTTCAAGGCTGCCTTTAGGGAGATCTGGACTTGAGGGGATTTTGAGTTGCAAAGCCACAAAAATTGTACATAACTGGTTCTGGAGGCAAGCTGATTGGAGGATGTGGTGTCACCCAGCTTTCCAGGTCGTTAGAGAGCTCATAAAGCATCCAAATTATCCTGCCATATCACTTAGCTTTTCTCCAGAGCCAACGACGCCCAGAGAGTCACGCTGCTGTGCAGACCCTCTGCACCAAGTGACATTAGGGCAGCATCTCCACTATTATTCAAAGCGTAGACAGCTCTCTTGGGAGTCCTGAAGATCTTTCCTCATTGAAAGAGATTCCTGGATGTTTAGGGAGAGTTGAAATGTATGGATTAATACCTTGAAGCCTAGTAACCTTTAAACCTTTTTATCTAATTCACTAACATAATATTTTGAATAAAAAATGACGCATACATGTAAATAAGAAGGATCAGCGGTAATGTACATACATTGTCTCTATCATGCAACAACACTTTAAAGGGGTTTTCTCACTATGAAGATTAGCTTTCAACATAAAGGGACTATTAAATGAAGACATTTCCTAAATACATTGGTCAATAGATTTTACTTTAGTCATGAGATAAGAGATTTTATCAGCTCTCTGAATGCATACAGGTTTCTATGGTAACCTATTACCTGATTAGCTGAGAGAGCAGGGAATGACATAACCCCAGGGACTGACTGACTAGACTGATCTCTAAGTGAACTTATTATATTTAACAAGATTAGCTGCAGTAAACAAAAGGTACCAGTGTTGTGAGGAGTAAAAAGCATAGCTTCATCTGTAATCTTGTTATACAGTCATATGAAAAAGTTTGGGCACCCCTATTAATCTTAATCATTTTAGTTCTAAATATTTGGGTGTTTGCAACAGCCATTTCAATTTGATATATCTAATAACTGATGGACACAGTAATATTTCCCGATTGAAATGAGGTTTATTGTACTAACACAAAATGTGCAATATGCATTAAACCAAATTTTGACTGGTGCAAAAATTTGGGTACCCTTATCATTTTATTGATTTGAATACTCCTAACTACTTTTTACTGACTTTCTGAAGCACAACATTGGTTTTGTAACCACACTGAGCTTTGAACTTCATAGCCAGGTGTATCCAATGATGAGAAAAGGTATTTAAGGTGGCCAATTGCAAGTTGTTCTCCTATTTGAATCTCCTGTGAAGAGTGGCATCATGGGCTCCTCAAAACAACTCTCAAATGATCTGAAAACAAAGATTGTTCAACATAGTTGTTCAGGGAAGGATACGAAAAGTTGTCTCAGAGATTTAACCTGTCAGTTTCCACTGTGAGGAACATAGTAAGGAAATGGAAGACCACAGGGACAGTTCTTATTAAGCCCAGAAGTGGCAGGCCAAGAAAAATATCAGAAAGGCAGAGAAGAAGAATGGTGAGAACAGTCAAGGACAATCCACAGACCACCTCCAAAGAGCTGCAGCATCATCTTGCTGCAGATGGTGTCACAGTGCATCGGTCAACAATACAGCACACTTTGCACAAGGAGAAGCTGTATGGGACAGTGATGCGAAAAAAGCCGTTTCTGAAAGCACGCCACAAACAGTCGCCTGAGGTATGCAAAAGCACATTTGGACAAGCCAGCTTCATTTTGGAAGAAGGTCCTGTGGACTGATGAAACAAAGATTGAGTTGTTTGGTCATACAAAAAGGCGTTATGCATGGCGTCCCAAAAACACAGCATTCCAAGAAATGGCTGTTGCAAACACCCAAATATTTAGAACTAAAAATGATTAAGATTAATAGGGGTGCCCAAACTTTTTCATATGACTGTAGATAACAATCTCCTGCCCTGTCAGAGTATTGGCTTGAAGTTGAATATGCTAATCACTGATGTAAACCCGCCCACAGCCTAAGGAGAGAAAGTGAGTGCAAAGCTGCCTGTGAGTCACTGAAACAGTGTGGCGAGAATACCTTAATAATGATTTTCACATACAGTATTAATTGATCTATCACAGCCAATTGTACTGTAAAAAGATCACAAAGGTTCTATGGGGCCTTGAAGAGATGGGGCCAACTGTGATTGGCCCCATTTTCTTTTCTTTGTAGATATAGGATTCCTCTTGTCTTAGCAAACAATGAAATACGACATTACTGATTTGACTGGCAAAACTAAGCACCATAATAATAATTTATCTGGGCCCCTTTTCAATTATATAGACCTCTTTAGTCCCTTTTTAGCTTTTAGATAACCTGTTTATATAGTAAATGTGCTGTGTGCTATAAATGTAACTGGAGAAGCTTATGTGCACGTTTAATTTATATTGCTACATTCCCATTGAATGTGCTGTTCTAATTGTATAAAAACAAATTGTGATTAATGATCTTTTTTGTTGCACTTTATTGCAACATCACTTTGGGCCATTGATCACAGTACAAACATTGTTGTCTTGGTTTATGTAATCAGTCTTAGTTTATTGTGTAGTCTAGAATAATTTATTATAAATATCAACTATATACTTTCTTGTTGCTTAGCAAACTCTGTATTATAGATGGAATTGATGTTTGTGCCTAGAATTTTTTTTTTGTATGTAAATCTTTACTCTTGGGGGCTTCTGAGAAACTCTATGTTCCTTGACCACGTAAGGCCCTAGGGATGCAGCTAATTTATTTGTTTTTTTTGCTACAATCTGAAAACCATAACTTTTTTTTGTTACTTTTCTGTTGATGTATACATGTTTCCTCCCTACCCTTTCCTCGTAACATATTCTGAGATGTGAGGCATGAGATGACTACCTCTAAGAAGAAAACATGATTTCCCAAAATGTCATGTCAAGTGGCTGTCTGGTAAATTGCAGCCTGATGATATTTTGCTTGCATGTTGCAAAAAGCTATCAAATTTGTAGACTGGGAAATGAAGTCCTTAATGAATTTTTGGAAAGGTAATGGTAGACACATCTTTAGATGCCTGAGGACTAGGACTAGTTTCTTGGGTAGCAAAAACAAGAGAAATGCCATTCACCATTCATCGTGTGGTATAAATAGAGATGGGCGAATTTCTCAAAAATTCGATTTGGTGACTTCGCCGAAGTTTCCGACAAAACTTGTTTCGGTCCAAATTGCTTCGGGACGAATCGCGTTAAAAAACAGCTATTTCCAGGCTGCACAGAGCCTGCAGGGTGCTGTAGAACGTTGTGCCATGCTTAAATATGCAGAGGGAGCTTGGTTTGGTCTTCATACAATGTTGTGTTTTAGTATGACACACAGATGACTGCCACCGCTCTTAGAATCGCTTCACTATAAAATTTCCAGGGCACTTAAGAGGACAAAACTGACCAAAAAACTGAAGCGGGAATGTAGCCTGATAAAGTCATGGCAGCGAAAGCTGGAAAAAAACAAGCTGAGAGCTCAGTTGGCAACATCAGTGACAGAGTGTGGAGGGCACGGCAGGAGCCACAGCAGCAGCATGAGGTCAGATAGTGGCATAATGACATTCTGGAGGTGGCAAAAACAGAGGTAGGCCACGGAGTGGCACACTGACACAGTGTGGAGGGCACGGCAGCAGCCACAGCAGCAGCATGAGGTCAGGCAGTGGCACAATGACATTCTGGAGGTGGCAAAACAGTAGTAGGCCACAGAGTGGCACAATGACAGAGAGTGGAGGTGACGGCAGCAGCAGCATGAGGTGAGAGAGTGGCACAATGACATTCTGGAGGTGGCAAAAACAGGAGTAGGCCACAGAGTGGCACAATGACAGAGAGTGGAGGTGACGGCGGCAGCAGCATGAGGTCAGACAGTGGCACAATGACATTCTGGAGGTGGCAAAACAGGAGTAGGCCACAGAGTGGCACCCTGACCGAGTGTGGAGGTGACAGCAGGAGCAACCGCATGAGGTCAGACAGTGGCACAATGATAGAGTGTGTAGGTCATGGCAGCAGCCACAGCAGCAGCATGAGGTCAGACAGTGGCACAATGACAGAGTGTTTAGGTCACGGCAGCAGCAGCATGAGGTCAGACTGCATCACAATGACATTCTGGAGGTGGCAAAACAGTAGTAGGCCACAGAGTGGCACAATGACAGAGAGTCGAGGTGACGGCGGCAGCAGCATGAGGTCAGACAGTGGCACAATGATATTCTGGAGGTGGCAAAAACAGGAGTAGGCCACAGAGTGGCACAATCACACAGTGTGGAGGTCACAGCTGCAGCAGCATGAGGTCAGACAGTGGCACAATGATAGAGTGTGTAGGTCACGGCAGCAGCATCAGCAGCAGCATGAGGGCAGAGAGTGGCATAATGACAGAGTGTGTAGGTCACGGCAGCAGCCATAGCAGCAGCATGAGGTCAGACAGTGGCACAATGACAGAGTGTGGGTCACGGCAGCAGCCACAGCAGCAGCATGAGGGCAGAGAGTGGCACAATGACAGAGTGTGGAGGTCACGGCAACAGCCACAGCAGCAGTATGAGGTCAGACAGTGGCACAATGACATTATGGAGGCGGCAAAACAGTATTAGGCCACAGAGTGGCACAATGACAGAGAGTGGAGGTGATGACAGGAGCAACAGCATGAGGTCAGAGAGTGGCACAATGACAGGGTGGGGAGGCGACCGCAGCAGCAACAACAGCAGCAGCAGCAGAGTCAGAGAGTGGCACAATGACACAGTGTGATGTCACGGAACCAGCAACAGCAGCAGCAGCGGCATGAGGTCATAGAGTGGCACAATGGCAGAGTGTGGAGGTGGGTGGCAATACCAGTCCTTGGTAAAGATGGTTGGTGGCAGATGGAGAAACTGTCAGCAGATGTGTGGCATCAGGCAGGTGGAGGCATCAGAATAGTGGCTGAGGCAGATAGTTTGAACCTAGACTCATTTCTCACAGTTTGGGTGAGGCGTCATGGCTGATGTAGTCTGACGCCTAAGGCATTAGTGTGTGGAAATCCTGGCCGATCCACGCTTGATTCATCTTGACAAAGGTCAGTCGTTCCACATTTCCCATGGACAAGCGGGTTCTCCTTGGGGTAACGATGGCCCCCGCCGCACTGAACACCCGCTCTGATGCCACACTACTGGCCGGGCAGGACAGCTTCTCCACTGCAAACTCGGCAAGTTGCGGCCACACATCCAGTTTGGCTGCCCAGTAGTCCAGCGGATCTTCTAACTGGGGTGGCAGAGTGCATCTGGACCGAGAGATGATGACAAAGAGAAACAACTCCCTTCTGCAGAGGTGGTGGAGCCTTGACTGGCTGCAATGGCATGCGTGCCACTGGGCGCTGCTGCTGTTGCTGCGGCGGCAGGATGGACCACCACATCTGAGCCACGTTTCTCCTAGGCCACTGGATGGTAAAGCTGCATGTGTTGACGCAGGGCCGTGGTGTCAACGTTAGCTCCCTGGCCATGCTTCACTTTCTGCCCTCAGATTCTACATATACCCTTATTCGGCTCCTCCGGTGTCTTACCAAAGAACTGCCACACCGCCGAGTAGCTGATTTTACAGCCAACGCTCCGCAATGAGTAACTACTGCCGCCGCTGCCTCGCTGAGCCCCTGTGCTGCTACTTTTTTGGACCTGCAAAGCGGGTTTTCTACCCTGTGGCCACTTGGCGCCCGATCGCACATTGCTGCTACCCTGCTGACTCACGGCCACACATCCCACTTGCTGGCTGCACCGCTGCATGATGCGCAAGCTGACGCCCTTTTTTCCTGACGATGATGAAGCCCTTGCTTCACCCGGCTCCCAAGTGCGGTCGGCTACATCAACATCGATTTGTATTTCATCGTCACTGCTGTCCTCATCACCGGTCTTGGTATGCAGAGGCTGACCCCTCACAACATGACCTCCCATGCCACTCTTCACATCTATACTTTACCGCCTACTGCAAGAAGCAGGGGATATTGGCCCCATTTCTTCGCTGCCAAGTAGCTGCTGACTGTCCTCCTCATCCTCGCTGTATAGTGGCACTGAGCCCAGACCACATAGTAGATCTCTGGCTGAGGGAACCGGATGGGACAGAGGCGGGTTCAGGACAGGTGAGGGCCGCTGACCCGCTCCCGGGCCATGCCAACTAAGGGTGTGTCTGATGTTCCCACCGACTCTTGGCTGGGGTTGTCAGATGTCATCTGGGAGGAAGTGGATGACCTAGTCAACCAATCAAGAACCATTGGGTTGCTGAACAACACATGGCCGCTAGATGACCGCGGCAGTTGTGGCCTCACCGAGTGACCCCTGCGCGATGTCCCCTTGCTGTGCTGCGACCTGGGCCTGCTCCAGGAATGTTTTGTGCCACTGCCACTCACAGTGAAGAGCCTGCCACTTCTCTGTCTGACATACTGTTTGTTCTAAAATGTACAGACTCTGTTTGATGAAGATATCTGTATATGAAAAATACACACCCTGTATTTGACTCCAAATGAACCCACTAAGAAGCTTGGGTAACCCTTGCATATAAATTGCACTCCACAAATGGGCAGGAAAAATGTACTTGTATGTGCTGTTTAAAAACACTGTGTATTTTACTGAATATAAAACCACAATCAGGTTTAATTAACCTTCGAATATGAATTATGCTACAGGCAAAATTTCTTTTTTGGTGGTGAAAAAGAACGTTTCTCTTACTAAGTACAACTGCAGAAAAATACATAGTTAACCCTTGGATGTAAATTGCGCAAAATAAATATGTTGTCAACAATTACCAGCTTTGTAGCGTGTTAAAACGGCGTGTATTTACGGAACACAACAACAGAAAAACTTGTAATTAACCCTCGGTTATGAAATATGCTAGAGGCAAAATTTTTTTGGCGGTGAAAAAGAACGTTCTTTTACTAAGTACAACTGCAGAAAATACATAGTTAAACTTGGATGTAAATTGCGCAAAAGAAATATGCTGCCAACAATTACCAGCTTTGTAGCGTGTTAAAACGGCGTGTATTTATGGAACACAACAACAGAAAAACTTGTAATTAACCTTCGGATATGAATTATGCTACAGGCAAAATTTCTTCTTTGGCGGTAAAAAGGAACGTTTCTTTTAGTGACCACAAAAGCAGAACAACGCTTAATTAACCCCTGGATTTAAATTGCGCAAAATAAATGAGCAACCAAAAATTAAGGGGTATTTGGATTGTAAAAACGCTGTCTCTTTAACTGAATACAACAGGAACAGGCTTAGATAACATTTGTATATTAATATGCTGAAAAACTGAGCAGATAGCATTAAAATGTACATGCAGCTGCATTGGACACACACTGGACTTCAGTTCCAATACCCCACAAAATCAGAATTAGAACGTAAGAGAAGCAGTCTCTGAGACAAGCTGTGACACCCCCCAAAAATCGCTGTATAAAAGTGTGTTCTTTAGTATGAGATAGCATAAGCAGCAGCAGCGGCGGCAGAACCTTCCCTACACAGTAGAGTGAGAGCGGTATGAGCTGCCAGCGTCGCGCCCGGACTTATATAGTGCGGTGACGTCACAGAATCCCGCCGGTCTCTGATTGGCTTCATCTCTGCACATGGCATATAGGCTACGCCTTTCCTCCTCCCAGACTTCTTTGCCCCATGTAACGCCATGTGTTCGCAGCCATTTTATCAATCAAAAACACGCTTTGTTCCCGCGAATCACCCCAAACTTGACTTCGTTCAGAATCAAAGTTTTCCTGAAATTCTAAACGAATTCCACTTCGTTAGAATCGATTCGCCCATCTCTAGGTATAAATAATACATTACATTTATTTTATGGGTCGTTATGATTGATGATGTGAAACATTTATTTTTTATGGTTTATTATTTTTCATCTGTATTTAAATTTATATTCATTATTGTATTTATGTAGATTTGTTGTTCCATTTCACAATTTGGTTCTAGAAGATATTGCAGTTGTAATGCACTGAATTAGGACTGTCAGTGTAACACTGATAGGTAGTAAGGATGTACCAGAGATTAATGTGACTGTGAAAAGGCTTAATGTACAAAAAGGAAATACCTTATTATATGGTCACCGCAGTTGACAGTCCTCAGCAGGCGTCCCACCTGCTTCAAATTCAAATCAAAATGTATACAGGACTGAAACAACTTCTCTCGTTTCGCCCCCTTTGTCAAGCTCCAAAGCTTGACACCATTCTGCACTTCCTGTAATTTTGGCGGCCAGCAAATCAGCGCAGAGCACGGGGGTGGGGGGGGGGAGGATGAAGAACGTCACCAGTGGGGTGTGTAGGGATCTCATTGGCTGCTGAAATTATATGACCTTGTTTTATCTATGTCACTGCATTTCCTAATCAGCTCCATTAGCTTCTATACAGCCAACAGAACGGATAGCTGTCTCTCTGCTGTCTCTCAGCTAGTAGAGATCGTTTGCCAGCTTTTTTACTACTTAAAAGGATCCTTGATAGAGTATATAGCTTAGGGTACAGCAAGATTACTGAATTGGAGTTATTATTAGATAGAGATTTGGAAGAAGGTCCAGTGCTCTGAAAAGTACAGTTGCAAAGGGGGGGGGCGCCTGGTTCGGGGCAGGGGGCAAATCCTGCATCAAACATATTTCTCCTCTCAAGCCACTGTGAAATAGCCTAAAATTTTATTTCTGCGTAGCCAGCATCCACCCCAGTCTGAGTTCAGGGTGTCTCTATGTTGTGGGATGCACGTCAGCATTTATATTACTCATATTTCTTGTCTCAAACAACGGTGAAATAGCACCGAATTTTATTTCTGCGTTGCTAGTGGCTACCAGAGTCTGAGTTACGGGTGTCCCTGTTTTGTGAGGTGCACGTCAGCATTCATATTACTCATATTTCTTCTCTCAAACAATGGTGAAATAGCACCCAATTTTATTTCTTCGTTGCTAGCGTTACCACAGTCTGAGTTACGGGTGTCCCTGTGTTGTGGGGTGCACGTCAGCATTTATATTACTCATATTTCTAATCTTAAATCACGGTGAAATATCACCCTTTTTTTTTCTGCATTGCCTGCCACCAGTGTCATTGGCGGAGGCCCAGCGTTGTGGGGTGAACTTCTGCATCATACACAGCTACGTTCATCTCTCATAAGAAATCACTATTCTATAGAGTTTAATCTATTTGTACTCCTGGTTGTCAGTTTTTGGAAAATACCACATTTACTCCATATTCTGTAGAAAAAAATTCTATTTCTATCCGTGATTGTCAGTTGTCTGAAAAGACCGCAGTTCTTAGATAATTTGTAGAAATTTATTATCTTTGTACTCCTGTTTGTCAGTTGTGGGAAAATATCACATTTATTCCATATTCTGTAGCAAAAATTTATATTTCTATCCATGATTGTCAGTTCTCCGAAAAGACCGCAGTTCTTAAATAATTTGTAGAACAATTTGATTATATTACTATTGGTTGTTATTTGTTGGAAAAGACCACACATTCCATATTACGTATAAAAAATTTCTATTTTTACAACTGGTTGTCACTTGTCAGAAAAGACCGCAGTTCCTAGAAAATATGTAGGAAAAAGTCAATAGCTAGTCCTACTTTGCGGTTGTAAATCTCAGGGACTGAAAGAAGCACACTGTTGATTTGGTGTTGCGGTTCTTCCACAAGACTGTATTTCACAGATATTCGATAGAAACAGTTCTGTTTCTAATCATAGTTGGCAGTTGGAAATTAGAGGGATTTCAGAACACCTGTGATTTGTTGTCTTTGCAGTACAGTTTTTCAATAAGAGACTGTGAAAAAATCTTCTAGAACTTTTTAATATTTATATTTCTGAACATGGAGCGAATTACAGGTGGTAAGCGAAGAAAGATGGAGGTAGAAAGTGGAGCTAGAGTTACGAGACTGTCAGGCCTGTCATCGCTGGGTCGGTTACCTGTGAATCTCGGTAATAAAGAGCGTCGACAATCTGTTCTTCAGTGATTAACGCAACCTGCATCCAGCGGTTTTACCTCCTCGTCCTCCCAGTCACGGCCACGAATGTTGTCATCATCACCGTCAGCATCCGTCCAACCTGAAGGAAAGGAATCCCAAATGTCAACCCATGTACAGACCACTGTAGATGATCCATGTTATGAAGTTCTCTTTGATGACACAATGCGGTTGGGGTCACAAGGCATTTCAAAAGATCAAGAGGCCAAAGAGGATGATTTGGTCTGCTCAGACGCCCAATCGCTGATGCCCTCAGAGCAGAATGAAGCTGGTCAGTCGGCACAAATCCCGAGTGGTCGGCAATGCCTTGCAGTGCCTGTGGCTTCTAGCCCTCAGCTTCAGGATGTAGACTGTCAGGAAGAGGAAATCATCTGTGATGATGATGATGTCGATAATGATATTACGGATCCAACTTGGTCTTTTCAGCAGCATTTGCTTGCGAGCGCCTCATCAGTGGACGAGGTGGAAGATGATGGGGTAGTGTCGGTACAGGTGCAGCCTCAGAAAGGGAGAGGGCGGTCGCACAAGTCCGCCTACATTAATCCGCTAGCCATGGTCAGTGGTGGCAGCGGAAACACCGCTACTAGCTTATCTCCGTCAAAAAGGTCCACGACGTGTGAAGCCTGGGCCTTTTCGATCAAGCTTCAGATTCACCGACTGATGTCATATGCCGGATTTGCCATCATCGCGTCAATAGAGCGAAGAATCACCCGTGGTTACCCACCACGCTGCAGCGAAAGCTTGAATTGAAATGGAGGAATCACGTGGTGAAACAAGGCCACACAGGTCCTGGGCTTCCAACCACTGTCATATCCTCGGTCTCCGCCTCCGCCACTTCCAAGACCAAGCATTCCTTTGCTGCCCATGTCACTCAGTGGCATGAGCAAAGATCAGCCTCACAATATTACGAATAAGGGCCGACGACCGGGCCTGAAACGCGTAAACCATGTCATTACTGGGATGTTTTTAATCCTGTTTTTATAACCTTCTTACAATAAAGAGTGTGTTTTTCTGGATATATATCTTGTGGAGTTACCTCACATGAGTGCCGGATTATCTTGAAGATTTCGATTGATTCAACATCTACAGCCGGATGTTTGTTTTCCGCAGCACCATGAGACAACAGGACTGAACGGCAGCACTTTCAAGTTTGGGACTCCCGGTGAGCTTTTTCTCTATTTTTTCACTTTTGATTGCAGGTTTCTGTCCCCCAAGGTCCACGGGTAGCATCACGTGCCAAGAGAAACCAGGCTGTGTTGAAATTAATGTGTCTAGGAGACCGTGAACACACAGGTCAAGAGCTGTGGATGGCTCTGCTCAACAAGACCGAGCAGTGGCTGGGTGACAAGAACCTGGTGCCCGGCAAGGAGGTGTGCAACAATGGGTGAAATCTCCTTGCCGTCCTTAAGATCGGTAGGCTGGAGCACATCCCTTGCATGGCACACGTCATGAACCTCATCGTACAGAAATTTCTAAAACACTACCAGGGTCTTGACTGCCTGCTGAGGAAGGCTCGAGGTCTGAACTCACACTTCTGGCTTTTCACACCTTGCTTCATCCCTGCTGGCTGCGTTACAGTGTCATCTTGGCCTCCCTGTCAACCGTCTCATTGTTGATGTGGCAACACGCTGGAATTCCACCTTCCACATTCTCTAGCGGTTGTGGCAGCAGCGTAATGCCATTACGCAGTACGAAGTGGCGGTGCAGACCTCGGGATGTTGAGCCATTGAGAGTGGAGGCAGGTGAAAGACCACTGCTCCATCCTTGGGAGTTTTGAAGAAGCCACCAAAATGGTCAGTGAGGACAATGCCCTTGTCAGCATGAGCATTGTGGTGATATTAGTTCTGTAACAAGTGTTGGACACTCTGGAACAGCAGGTCCCACCAATGATGGAGGAGGAGGCGGACACAGATACGGACACAGAGCCTTTCTCTCCATCGGATCAAGAAGGCCTGACAGTTTCACAACTTTATAGGTCTTTGTTAGGTGGTGTTTCGGGGTCCAGGGCTGGTGCAAGGCAGTGCCTAAGCTCTCAGGGTACGTCGTCTGAGGCAAGTCAGGGCTGTAATGAAGCTGAGAAGGTGGAAGAGGAGGATGAGGAGGATGAGGCATGGCTGGAGACCGATGGTACCGATGTCCCTGCCTTGGAAAGAGATTGGCACGGATAAGAGGCGGAGGTGGAAGACGAGGAAGATGTGTTTAGTGCCCCTCGACCCCGAGGCTCCATCTCTCAAATGAGTGCTTGGATGCTCCATTTTCTCCAACATGATCCACGCATTAAAGGGCTTTTGCCATGAAGTGAGTTCCTTACCTCTTATCTGCCCAGGAGAAAAGACAAACAAATCATGAACGCTGCAGTGGTGAGAGGGAGGGGGTGAACAGAGAGGGAGGAACAAGGGAGCGTCTGCAATGTATACTCAAATAATAAAATTACAACCAGTAGATTCCCAATACAGCAGACAGCATCATACACTACACTTTCTCCCCAGCCCCTTGAAGGCTCATTCATGTTCCCTGTCATTAGATAAGAAGTGCAAACACGCAAGCGTGGCCAGATCAACTCCTGTCAGCTCCTGGTCAGTATAATGTAAAGTTTCAGGAAACTAAGGTGGACTGAGCAATGCTGTAGCTCTCACAGGCTTCACTTTTGTAATCACATATATTTAGAAAAGTGATTAAATACCCATTTTGAAGGATCCCACGTCAGCATTACATCGTGGCAAAATCCCTTTAAGGCCATCAAAATGAACACTAGTTACTGGGTGGCAACCCTCCTTGATCCTCGTTACAAAGCGAAAGTCTGCACTTTCCTACTACCATCCCAAATTGACAGTAGAATACAGATTTTGGAGACCGTGCTCATTGATCAACTGGAGACAGCTGTTGCGAGGCTTCACATTCTAATATCACGGTGGAACAACGTCAGCAAGTTGACAGCAGTAGAGTGGCAAGTAGCTGTAGCAGCAGCAGGCATGTTTTGGACATGTTCCGGACCCAATCAACTTCTGGGTATCCAAAATGGATAAATGGCCCGAGCTTGCTCGCCATGCCATAGAGTTGTTATCCTGCCCAGCAGCCAGTGTCATCTCTGAGCGGACCTTCAGCACAGTTGGAGGAGTGATAACAGACAAACATATCCAGCTTTCCACAGAGAATGTGGATTGTTTGACTTTTATCAAGATTAGTGTTGAGCGCTTTTTATCGACAAAGTTGAAATCGGCAAGGTTTTTATGGTGATCGAAATTTTCAGATCATGCGATAATTAAGGTTAAAATCTGTGCATCATCTATTAAGATCACGCCATTTTCGGCGCTTCCTGTCATTTTGGCGTCCAGCAAATCAGATTACAGAATAGAGCAGGGTGAGATGTGTGTGCGACGTCATGACGGGGATGTGTATGGTTGCGATTGGCTGGATTTAATCACATGACTTTGTTTTAACATAGAACAGCCCTTCCTGTTCAGCCTCAGTGTCTCTCAGCGTCTCATAGGAATAGGACGTGCGCTCTGCCTGTGGCCAAACAGCTCAGCGAAATTAGTCTATTTCTGCACAAGAAACCTCACTATTAGCGTAAATCCTTCCAATTTTATTAGATTAGAGATTTAAAAGATTTTATAAATTTTAGCAAAGGAAAATTTTTAAAAAAGCACCCATTTTACCGCTGAAAAGTCAACGGGGGGGGGGGGGGGCCCGGGGGCCCGAACACAGAAAAGCTCTAAAAAGAACCCCGGGAAAAAAAGGTTCCCCAAAGGGATTTAGTTAGAAAATTGCAAGGGCAATACCCTTTATTTTTAAAATTTTTTGCTATTGAAAAAATTTCCTGGATATTGGCACCCCTGAACTTATTTTGGGAAATACACATCTTTTCTATAACGCAGGTCTCTTGTTAGGTGCAACTCCCACTTTTATTATCAGAAATAAAATTTCAGTTTAGGTTTTCCCCTTTTTTTTCAATTTTACCCATTCCCCCGGGTGTTGTATATCCACCCCTTGCAGTAAAAATTAAAATCCAGCAATCGGGAAGCCCAGCACATTTTGTTTTTTTCCCAAAAAATACCATGTATTAAACGAAAAAAAATAACAGATCCGTTTTTTTTGGACTTTTGCGCACCCAGTTTTGTTAAATTGACGCAGCATCCACGAAAATTTTAAGAACAGCAATTCTTTTTAGCCACCAAAAGGTAAATTTTAAAAGGTAAAAAAAAAACCCGTGTATTAAAACGAAAACAAAACGATACGTGTTTTTTGATTTTTTGCGCACCCGGGCTTTGTTATTGACCAGCAGCCACGTAAATCGTGGTAAGCAGCAGGGGAGGGGGGGTAGCACATGAGGTAGATTTTTTACGAGAAAAAGGGTGCCCCCTTCCAGTGCTGGCAACAACACGCATCCCCGGATCGTCAGTTCCCGGACCCCCAGGCCTGTAAACGCGGGTCAGGGCCCTTTTCAAAAAAAAAAAAAAAACGAAAAATCGTCCCCAAATCTGCCCTTTCCCAGGGGTTTAAATGCAACCTGCATCTAGCAGTTTTAAACCTCCTCCCCCGGAAAGTAAAACGGCCAAAAAAGTCGTCATCAAACATCAAACAGCATCCGACCAACATAACAAACCCAAATGTCAACCGTGTAAACCCCCCACGTGGGGTAATCCATTTTTTTGAAACCTCTTTTAATTTACAAATGCGGTTGGGTCAAATTAAAGTTAAAAGATTTTAAGTGGAAATTTAGTCCGCTCGACCCCAATTTCTAAAGCCACAGAGGGGTTGAAAGAAGCCGTCCCAAACTCAAAAAACCCGGGCGGGCCGGGAACCCTTGCATTTTCCCCTTGCTTGTAGCCCGCAGCTTCTGGAATTTCAGAAAGTCCAGGGCACCAATTTACCTTTTTGGGGGGGTTAAGGGGGGGGGGGGGGGGGGGGGGGGAATTTATGGTGAAAGGGGGTTGAGATTGCGGGTCCATCCTGGTCTTTTCCGCAGAAAAAAGCCCTTTCAAACCCCTTTATCCCGTGGGCCCCCGAGGGGGAAGACCTGGGGTATGTCAATACGGGTCCCCCCCCCACAAAAAGGGAGGGGGGCGGTTCCCAAATCCGCTGCATGAAATTTTGCCAGCCACGGTCAGCGCAAAACCCCATCCTCGCTTAACGCCGTCCAAAAAGGACCAGGACCTCCCCCCAAGCCTGGGGGTTCTTTTACAACCTCTATTTTACCCACGTGTCCCTATTCCGCCTTTTGCCGTAAAAGCATAAGGAAAAGGCAAGAACCTTTTAAAGGGGTTAAACCCCCACCAACCTGTCTATTTACAAGCAGCGAAAGGGATGAGTTGAAATGGGGGGAAAAACTTGGGCCAAAAAAAACCCAAAACCCAAGCCGGGCCTTTCCCAAACCCCTGTCACACCCCCTTTTTCTCCCCTCCTCCCCCTTCCGCCACCACCAAGCTTCCTCCCCGCGCCCATATTCCCCTCAAAGGGCATGACTGGACAGCCTCCCTTCAGCCTCCAAACCCTCGCCCGATACCACCACACCACCAAAACCCATCCTAAACCCCTTTTTCCTTCCCCCCCAGTTTTTACGACCTTCACGCCTTTTAGCCCAGCTTAAACCCAGCCCTTTTTCTTCCAGGTTTTTGGGGGCAAAGAAAAAACTTTTAAAACCCAAAAAACCTCCCAAAGCCAAAAGCCTGAATGTCGGCCAAATTTCCAGGGTTTGGCCTGGAAATGTTGCCCTTTTCCTTTTGGTGAACACAGATTTGGGTTTTTCCCCCACATCATGGCCCTCGCCCGCCCCCCCCCAAAACCCAATTCCGACCCGGCATTTCTTTCCAGAAAAAAGGGGTCCCGCCCTGGCCACCCCGTGTCCCCTAAAATTTCAAGCGCGTTGTCTGCATCTGTGTCCCCCGGAAAAATCCATCCACCACCGGGCACATGGACTAGTAAGCATGGCCAAGGCCGCTATATCTCTTGGGCAAATCAATGGTTTAGGGGGGTGGAAGTCCTTGGGGGGGATGGTGGCTTCAGGCTTGGCGCAAACCCCCCTTCCCAAAAACCCAGGGGGTTTGGGGAAGGGGTTTTTTCCCCCCAAAGGGCCCCTGGTGGGATCCCCGGCCCCCGAGACACC